>CAUYSK010009329.1:0-127156 GCA_963575035.1 Avahi laniger
AACACACAGCCTCCCTAGACTCAACCAGGAAGAAATAGAATTCCTCAACAGACCAATATCAAGGACTGAAATTGAAACAGCAATAAAAAACATTCCAAAAAAGAAAAGTCCCGGACCAGACGGTTTCACACCCGAATTTTACCGCACCTACAAAGAAGAACTGGTGCCTATCCTGCAGAAACTATTCCACAACATCGAGAAAGATGGACTCCTCCCCAACACATTTTATGAAGCCAGCGTAACTCTGATACCAAAACCAGGAAAGGATGCATCAAAAAAAGAAAACTACAGACCAATATCCCTTATGAATATAGATGCAAAAATTCTCAACAAAATTCTAGTTGTCTTTTTTAAATTACAGAAATGTTTGTTTTTAGAGCTGGAAGGGTTCTCTGTCCTAGATTTTTCCTTCCTTCAGAGGCCAGTCTTGGGCACTAAATGGAGGAGATTTTTTTAAATGATAAAGTCATTTATTCTCTAGTCTCTTGTACAGCTCTTTTTCCTACCCATTGAAATTAAAAACATATGCACACACATATGGCCAGAGGATATTGCTGTGAGAAAGAATATAGTTTTGCTCTCTGCTCTGGAGATAGAGCTGGATTTGAATCTCAGTTTTGTGGCTTAGTGTGTGATCTCAGTTTTCCTCAACCGAAAAATGAGCAGAATAATAGTACTTACTATTAATATGGTAGGTAAGATTGTGGTAGGAAGTAAATCACATAAAGTATATAAAAAGGGGCTAATGCCTGGCCCCTGATAAATGCTCAATAAATGGTACCTTTTATTGTAATTTTCTTTCACAGAAAAGAATCTTTTCTTTCATAGAAAAGAATTTGCTAGCAAATTCTATGATAAATGCTCTAGATCTGTGGTAATAAAGTAGCTGCTAGCCACATGTAACTGTTTAAATTTAAATCAATTTAGATGAAATAAAGTTAAAAATTCAGCTTCTCAGTTGCATTAGCCACATTTCCCAGGGCTCAATACCACACATGGCTGGTGGCTACCGTGGCTAGACAGTAAAGATTCAGAGTCTGTTCACCATCACAGAAAGCTCTCCTGGACAGTGCTGGTGTGTACCCAATGGCATTATAGCTTGTAAGCCAAGAGTTGTTTTTCATATATCAGCTAATTAATGAATTAACATCATGTCAGATATCACCTCTATAACAATGAAAAATATACTCATTGTGAAATGAATTAAAATCTGTAATAAAAAAATGTGGCCAGAGGGTTAGATGTTTATCTAGCTGGTAAAACTAATTGGGCAGTGGAATGCATTGCTGTTGTTCTTCTAGTTTGTAAAAGTTTCCTAAGAACATGCTTGGGGAATATACGTGAGAGTGAGTAAACGATTGTGACAGCAGTTTAAGCAGCTGTGGGAAGGTCGGATACAGTAAAGGAAAGCCCCGCATGACCCTGGGAACAGGCTGAGTTTTTTTCTGGGAGGATCCTTTAAGGACCTGGGAGGATTTAGCATACATTTCTCAATTGGCGAAGTAGAGTTTATAGATACTTGGTACAACGTCAAGGAATATCTACCCAACCATGAATTATTTTAACGTAATCAGTGGACAGTAAACTATGACTTGTAAAAGCAAAATTAATAACTCTGTTACTTATGCAGTATCTGGAGTAATTTTTATCACACATGCTAAATTATCACACATTCTAATTTTGGATAATGGATTATATAATTTGAAAGTTATCTTAGCATTTAGTTTCTAGCACAGCGCTTACCGCATTATAAGCTCAATAAACATTGTTGAACTTTGTGAGTTCCTAGAAGTGGTTGACAAAAACAATGCAACACAGCATTGTTTAAACTGTGGGTGGCAACCAATTAGTGATCACAGAATCAGTTTAGTGGGTCATGACCGACATTTAAAAAATGAAATGGAGTGAAATAGAATGAAAATACCTGAGTACATTACATGTATTAAGGGAAAATATTGTGTTGTAAAATGTTTGCTTTAAATATATATGTATGGGCATACAGAATCATAATGATTTTTTAAATTCTCCAAGAATTATGGTAAAAAATGTTTAAGAGTCAGTAGTATAGAAGAAATTCAAGTATTAATTGGACAGTCAAACCCCGTTAGTGACAATGATGACAAGAACGGCTACAATTTGAGTATTCACCATGGACCAGTGCTTTTGCTTTTTCTTTTTTGCACGAGTTACATTTTATTTGGAAAATACTATATATAATTCAGTTATGTAATAAAATGTAAGGATTTTATAATTTCATTCTCACCTGTTAAGATAGGCGCATAATACTCCCAGTCTATTTGTGAGCTATGCACCTTTCAGCAAGGTTTATGTGCTGTTCCCAAGGCCACACAGCTGGTAGAAGTTGTGATGAGATTTGCCTCCATGGTTAATGGGCTAGAATCTCTGTTATGCTGTAAGACCCTTTTGGACACAGCAATGCTCAATTTCTTGATCATTGCTTAATGATCCTGCCATCAGAGTACAGCTTTGAGAAGCAAAAGGGAATGAAACTAAACTTAATTCCTTTTGGTTATGGGCCCCCGGTCTCATGGCAGCAGTGCATTACTGTGCGTAGAAAGGCCTGGGTTTAGACATGCAGACTTACATTCAAGTGTGATGTTGAATAGTTGCTAACCTTTTTGAGTCCTGGCGTGCTTCTCTATTTTCTTTATTTTCTCTCATTTTTCTCTATTTCCTTTATCATTTTGTGTAGAGCTGTTGCCTAGTGAGGGGCCAGTGCAGTTAAATGTACCTGCTGTGTGCCAGACACTGGAACTTCCCGTGTACTAATGCATCGGATCCTCACCGAACCCCATCTACTAGGTCCTGTTAGCATCCCTGTTTTGCTGGTGTCCAAACCGAAGCCCAAAGAGGACCAGTAGTTTGCCCAAGCTCACACAGCTACTAGGTGGCAGCCCTGGAATTGAACCCATGCAGCCCTGCTCCAGAGCTATGCTCTTAACCACGGCACTAAAGCTCCTCCAGAAATGCTGAAGGACTCCTTCTTCAATTTTCTCCAAGTCTTTGGATGTCTCTCTGGGTCTCTTCCGATGTCCATGGAAGTACTTTCTAACTTACAGCAATGTCCACTGAGTCATGTCATACCGTTACTCTTCCCGTCTGCTAACTTCGTAGAGTGAAGGATGGCGCTGCCCTTCTCCTGTCTGTAGAAGTTATGCTAACGTTCCCCTCCGCCCGGAAGAGCAGTTTCCCAATGTTCCTCTCTTCCTGAACCCATTTCTCTGTGTCCTCAGATTCTCCAGCAAGGATTAACTATTTTTACTTGTTTATTCATAAATAATAAGAACTTTACAGCATCTCCAACTATCTTTTCAAATTCCTCTTCTCTCTCTTCTAGTCGTTATTAGACTTACATTTATTAGACTTCTTTAAAAAAGGATGATTTTTAAATAATCCATGTGGTAATTTTCCTTGTTTTAATGTGTTCTGCCTAAAATGAAGGACATCACTGGCTGCAGTGAAAATACGTCGAAATTCCCACATGTTGGTGCTCAGAGATTCTGATACTATTTAAACTTCAGTCATTTGAGGCAAACTAGAGTCTTTGAACAAATGTTCCAATTATTTTTCTTCTCAGTAGAAATGTAACCAGAGTCCTAGATCTTAGGATTAGCCACCAGATGTCTTCTTTCTGGCTTGGCCTTTACTTCAGGTAGGAATAGGGAAGCAAAGAAAATGAGCAGTTATGTAATTTTCTCCTTCCAACCGCTCTCTAATTCCAGCCTGATTTAATATAACATTTGTAGCTTTTGTTTTGTTTTTTCATTTTCTGTCTGTAATGGAGATGGGAAACAGCTGCTTGCAAACCTCCTAATATTTTACCTTTTACATGTTAAGTCTAATTTCAGGACACTCCTTAATAATCTCAACTCTTTTGACTTTTCCTTTTCCAAGCCCTAAATCCACAGCCTTTGTTTTTATAGCATTTGTTTGCATCTAGATTTTCAACCTGTGACAGCCTATTAATCAAGAATACAGACACTGGCTGGGTTAAGGGCAAGATAGCTGTCAACTCTACCGAAACAATTACAGAAAGCAGCAGGAAGAACATCAAAAAAAAAAAAAAATATATAGAAAGAAAGAAAAAAGAAGAAGAAAATAAAATAAAACTCTAGACCCTTTCATGCTAGAGAAGAGTTTCCAAAGCTTAAGTGTCAGTAAATTATTACTGAATTACTGACAACGGGTGAAGAACACACATGAGCCACATACTAATTGGGAAATGCAGTTAAATTCCAGTAATTGTGCGAGGTAGAGTTAAAATGCGAATAAGCTTAGGCGAACAGCATGACTTCCTTGTGTGAGAGGGGAGGTCATACTCTTAGTAACGTGATGAGAACAAATCTAAGATAAATGTCAGATGTTTTTGTCAGGGCGGCATTTAATTTATTTTGTTTATAGTGGATGCATTGCTAGAGCACACGCAGACGCCGGTGTGCGTTCCTTCCCTCGTGCTCCCCTCTTCGTACCGTGCCAACTGCTGGTACCACCTTGGAATGGAAAGATAAGGGAACCAGAAAGCATTGACTCAGTGTCACTGTTGTTAGATGGCTTTATCTCTCTGGGCCTGGCAGGTGTGTTCAAGCCTAACTTTTTTTCCTCCTGGATGTTTTTGTGGATTTTTCAGAGACTACCCAACCCCTCAACCCCCCATTCCTCACCCCTTCCTGTCCCTGTCCCCTGCCACACTAACCAGTGGGGCATTCTTATCTCTAGCTTCTGTGGTGCAGATGCTGCAAGCTCTCTACGCTCTGGCTCTTCACTTACTCTTTCGTTACCCCTAGGAAGTCTGGTCGTCACCTCCAGGTTTCCCGGATATTTGGAGTCTCATCAAACATTAGGAGACCCTGCAAGACAGGACCTAATATGACCTCACACCAGCTCTCTCATGAGTGGCCCATGGGACATATCCAGGCATCCTTTGCACTGATAGACTCTGAGAGTACAGGTGCATCTTAGATTCCAACAAAGAGCCTCTCCTTGAGCTCATGTCAGTAGTTGCCAGTCTAGCACCTGCCCTATAGGATTTTAAGTCCATGAAGTCTTCCAAACTGTAGGAGTCTTTTAAGCTCTTTGAGTGATCCCATAGAATTACTCTTCACCAGGCGTGAAGTGAGAATAGACACCCCTGTAACCCTTTCCTGGGAGTTAGCGTACAGCTCTCTCCAAATAAGTCTTCCTCACAAATTCTTTTCTCAGTGCTTTCTTTGTCTTTGATATTCTTGTTGTGGGTGAGAGATCTGAGTCTTCTAACTAGTTCTTGGACACTAACTTTGAAATTCTGCCTTGGGGTCTATTATCTCTAGACTGAGATAGACAGATTCCCATTTTGACATCTTGTTATATAAGTAATGACTAGAAAAAACTCTTTGAGGACTGTATGTACTATTAGGCCTAAACTTGAGCTTTGGTAGGGCAGCATTTGCTCACAAGGGATTTTAGCAAGGAATTCCTCCCTGGGGAAAAGTCTTTTAAAGAACTTCTACTCACTGGGTAGTGTCCTGATTGATGGAACTTGCTGCCAAATGGTTTGAAATCCACCTATAGGGATAGGTGATTTCATTTTTTTTTTATTAGACAGAAGAAACATTTTTATTTGATCAAAATATTAGGGCTAATTAATTGGATGGTAGCAGCTGAGGCATTTCCTCCTGATTGCTGCATTTAGACTGGTGCAATGTTACAACCCTTTCCTTGGACTTCTAGAACAGGCCAATGGAGAATTCTGAGCTCACAAATCAACTAGGATGGGAATTTTCAGAAAGCAGTTCTAGTTATTTTGACTTTCTCTTTGAGCTCCCCTGGTCTTTGTCCAGGGGTCTGTGTTCCTCCTATCAAATGGGCTTTTGAAAGAGCCTCCTGCTCTCTAGGTCAGGTGTCATTGCAAACTGTTGGTCCCAGACCATACATGGCCCACTGATGGGGTTGTGTTGGCTGTTTTGTTAGGTCTGCACAGTGTTTAAAAGGCAAGTCATCTCAGCTTGTTCAGCTCAACTTAGATCACAGAGTTCCTGTAGCTGACAGCACACGCCCTGCCAGCTTTGGGCTTTAACTCTTCTTGGAGCTTTTATCTTCTGGTACAAATAGTAAACTCTTTGAAACAAGCCAACATGCCTTTGTGTAATTGGGAGATAAGGTAAAGCACTTTTAATTGTAATTTTCTATTTCCTTTATCAATGATTTCTTGTTGGGGAAAAGGAATGACTTTTGGAAATCCCAAAAAAGTAGAAAAGGGACATTGGGCATATGTCTCTATGTGGCACCAAGGCTGCAAAGGTAAGACAGTGGGTATAACAACAACAGCAAAAGAACATAATTAGATATTTATTCAAGTACTCATACTTTTTTCCCCTACCAAGAAGAGTTGTTTTTTAAAACTTGAATTGAGAAATTAATGGAACAGCTGAGGGATGACTGAGTAGGTTTTTGGCCCATGGTACTTTAATGGGACAAAAGACTACACTGGGAACACATCCCTAAAACTTTTACAGAGTATAACCACAGCAGTGCCTAGGAACCAAAACAACCCCCATTGGATCACAGCAGCCTTGACATATGGAACTTCCCATCCTGCTTGGCGGTGCAGTCTTTGACTAGAAAGTGTCATTTTATGAGTCTGTCTCCGTTATGAAGGTGGGCACAGCAGATAGCACCACCTCCCTGAGAAGTCCCAGTGACAAGACTATTATTGTCTTTGTCACATGTGGATCTGGTAGCATCTCAGGAAGCATTGCCCACTCTCTCCTCCCCACCCCAACTGACCAGAAGGCTTCAGAAGAGATGCTTTTAATCATTTGCAATTGCCAAGTCCACCTGGAAGGAATACCTCCAGAGCTGATCAACCTGGCATCAGGCCACAGTCAACCTCCCTGTGCTCCAGACTGTGACACAGGTTATGTGATGCTGGTCATACTGGCAGGAACCCACTGTATGTATGTTCTTGTCTTGAACTCAGAATCCTATTGGAACCAGCGTTCTATTTTCAAGGGAACAAAAGGAAGCAACGACACTCCTGCTCAGCCCTGAATCTTTTCTGGGGTTTGCAGCAAGCTCATTCATTTTTGCCTTTGTTCCCTACTTGGGACAAACAGCTGGGGTGGGGAGGGGGGAATTCTTCGGCACCTGCAGGTTCTTTTTCTCCAGGTTGATAGCAAATTCCCTCTTGTAGAGCCTTCTAAAATATTAGGCTGCCATTGTGGTAGCATGTTGTAGTGGGAAGTAAACAAAGCTAATTTTGCTTTTCTAGTCTTTTTAGATAATAACATTGATATGAATAACAACAATCACTTATCCAGTGATTACTATGAACTACACTTTATTTATATTCATTCGGTGCTCACAAACCCCTAGGAATTAGATGTTACTGCATTCCTGTTTTACAGATGAGGAGACCTAGGCACAGAGAGATCAAGGAACTGGGCTGATCTCATCTGGTGAGTAAGTGGTAGAATAGGCAGTCAATTTCAGGTAATCTGGCTTCAGAATCTTTGATCCGAATCTCCAGCCCCTGGGCTCTATCATATAAATGATGTAAAAACAAAGGAGATTGTATATAAAAGTTAAATTCCAAATTAGTATATAGATAATCAGTTATTACTCTCCTTTAGGCTCTTTAGGGGTGAATGTTACAAGCACAAATTCCTTCCCTCAAAGCTGTGTTCTTTCCTTCTGAAGACAGTGGAAGTGGGTTAAAGAACATCAGTGACACATGTTCTAACAATGGTCAGTATATTCCTTTTCTGTTGCCATGTAAGAAAATTACCACAGTTAGGGACTTGGACTTCAAACAACAAATTTATGATCTCATATTTCCCAGGAGGCAGGAGTCCAGTACGGGTTAGCTGGGTCCTCTGCTCAGGGTCTCACCAGGCTGCAATCAAGGTGGCGTCAGGGGCCGTGGTTCTCATCTGAGGCTCAGGGTTCCCTTCGCAGCTTCTGGCTCCTGGCACAATTCATTTCCTTGAACGACTGAAGTCTCTTTCCTTGCTGGCTGTTGGTAGGCGTCCTCTCTCAGCTCCTAGAGGTCTCCTGCAATTCCTTGCTGAGTGGCGCCCTCGACAGTTTGCAACACAGATGTTGCCTTTCTTCCTGGCCAGCAGGAGGGGCCCTCTGTAGTTGGCTAGTACGGAATGACTATCCCATCACCATTTGCTATATAATGTAAACTAATTGAGGAAGTGACCATCCCATCGTTATCACATGTTCCATCCACTTAAGGGGAGAGGATTATACAAGATGTGTACCCTTGGGGGACATCTTAGAATTCTGCCCACTATAGTGGCTATGCTTTGGAAGCTCATGGAAGTTTTAGCAGCATTACTAAAGGGAGTTGTGGGAAAATTGTGGAATGGGTTACTAATGAATATGGATATGCCACTAAAGCGTATCCATGTACTATTCTGGCTAATGCTGCAGAATCTGGAGCCCTTCTACTTAGGGCTTCTAGGGGCTTTGCTGCCTTGGGAATAATCAAGACCAGCAAGCGCCAGGTGGTGACAAGTGCCAAGGCAGTTCCTGGACCTGATCCTGATGGAAGTTGATGCAGCATCCTTTGCAGGCTCATGGGCTCACCATGTTTCCTCTAGACTCTGCAGGCCCCATGCAGAGCACTGTGTGGTAAACATTTCTTCTCCAGAGCAGGGATTGTTCTTTGAGAGAACGTAATTACTGCTCTGTCTCACTGACCCATCGGCAGTTGTTTTCTTTCCACATGGTGTGGGCAGAGTCTGTGTGGGAAGGTGCTGGTTTAATTTCTGTCACATCTCACTTGTCCTTTTCCTGGAGGCAATTTAAATCTCAAAATTGATTCAGTTGAGAATTACCATTTAGGAGCTCCAGGGTCAATTTTGTACAGTAAGGCAAAGGCTGCCTGACAATCCCAGTGAGTCACGTGGCAAAAGGCCCTGCAATGAGCAGCACAGATTTTGTCTGTGAAGTTTAAACATCTGCAAATTGATCAACTCAGGTGACTTAGGGTTGAAGGTCGGATACATGTTGGGCACTTTGAAACCTTTGCTATTGAAATAATAAAAATCTCTTATTGCCATAAGATGTTTTCATTTATAAAGTGCTAACAGTACAGGTCAGGATTGTTTACGGTTTTGTTTTCAAGAAGATAAAAACAAAACAAACCCTGCATCTCATGGTAAAAAAGGAAGTGAACCGATGGGAAGCACTTCAATTTGTCTCCAGACTGTTTGGCTAAGAACTGTGTCCTTCTAAGTTCTGGGCTGAAGGCATGGCCCATCAGGAATACTTATGGGACGATACTGAGAGCATTCTTGTATTTGCTATTACAAATATATGTTAATTGAAAAAATAAAGTTGGAAAAATAGAAGAAAGAAAAAAATGCCCTTAATCTCAATATTTGAAGATAATAGCTATTGATGTTTTGATATATAAAGTATATTCATGATATGAATATCATATCTATTTATCTATATACACACTAAATATATACAACACCTATGAACTACAACTTGGTAATCTCATTTTAAAACATTCTACAGTCCTATTTTGAGATTTTTAACATGTGATTAAATATTATGTAATATAATGATCTGATGGTTAAAAGCATGGAATCTGGGGCCAGATTGCCTGAGTTTGAATGAATACTGGGTCAACATTGTCTAATTTCATGACCCTGGGCAAGTTTAACTTTTTTATGTCTTCCTTTTCTCTCTGTAAAACAGGGACAATAATAGTATTTACCTTGTGGGATTATAGTAAAGATTAAATAAATTAATGTATTTATAAATTGTTTAGAATAGAGCCTGCCACGTAGTATTAATAATTGCTATATAACTGTTTGCTTTAGTTAATGATTGCATACAATTCCATCTTTGAGGGAGCCATACTTTATTTGACTTATCATCCATTGCTTGACATTTAGGTATTCCCAAGTTTTATTATAATTTATGAAACCCTAGCACACACTTTTTTATGGGCCCATTAGAAAAAAAAATTTCTTTAGGTTATATTCCAGCAAGTAAAGTTTCTGGATGAAAATATATGAATCTTCCTAAGGTTTCTGTTATTTTTTTTGGCAAATTAATCTTCTAAAAGATTGCACCAATTCGTACTTCCGCCTGCGGTATTTAGAGTGTCTGTTTCCTCTTATCCTCACTTGTTGAAGCAAAAATCCTATCTTATGTTGTTTTGATTGGCATTTGTTTGATCACAAGATAGACAGATATTTTCCCATATGTTTATTTGCAATTTACATTTATTCTTTATAAATTATTGCTTCCTGACCTTTACTTATTTTTACATTTCTCTTTTAAAGTGACATTAGTGCTTTTTCTATAGCAAAGACACATTGAGTGCATTCAACAACCAATGTGATGAAAATGGTTGCCCAAGGTACATATCACAGCCAACAGAGACAGCAGCCTTATAGAGCTGTGTTCCCATGCAAGGCTGGTCCAGCTTCTGATCTTCTATTAGATGTGTTTTGTCATAGTCTCTATGTTCTTCAAACTCTTTATTATTATTTTTTAGTTATGTTTCTATAGCAGCAAGGTGAATTTGTGATATAAGTAATGTGTGTTCATCAGGGAAAGTGTTGCCATGAATCCTGCTAGAAATGCTACAAGAATGTGACCATATCCTGCCTCTGTAACTTCAGAAATCATTTGGAATTGGTAGGTTTTTGTGAACGAAATTCTGTTAGGGAAAATTTCCATCTTTGAAATCATGGTAAATATTGTGACTACCTGGGAGAGAATTTTCTGGTTTATTAAAGAGATAAGTAGTTAATGAGAAACTGTCAGTAATCTCCTGAACATGGGGAGAAATATTTATTTTTAAAAGCCTTTTCTAGCAGAGGGCCTCAGGAACACACATTAATTCACTGTTTTAATTAGTTTCTGAATTCTGTTGGCTTTCTCTGGGTTATGGAGGCCTCTGGCTACACAGAACATTGTTGCTGAGTGTTTCATATCAACAAAAGTTGATATTATTTATTTGTGTTTCTGATTTTCTCCATGTGAATCTTGCTGTCTCATGACAGGCTAAAACAAATGTGATAAAAATGGGTTTTTAAAATAGCACAAAAACATGCCAACTTTGGGAGATGCAGGGAACATGTTCTGTTCTGGAAAATAGACTAAGACCAATGGGTAGAAGGTCAACATTTTGGGTTAATATAAGGAAGAACTTTGTTATCAGAAGGAGTGTCCCCCCAATAGCATGGCTCACCTTTTTGAAGCAATCACTGAAATTCTTTCAGAAGAGACAGATGATCAAAAAGTAGGTTACTAAATTTAAGATGAAAAAAGTGGGGCCCATGCACTGGGCAAGACCTTGGGCTACATTACTTCTAATATTTATTTTAACTCTGAGATTATACAATTATGTGAATTTAAAACAAACAAAAACTATGTGCCTACTTATCTAAAGTAGTTGAATTCATAGAAACAGGAAATAGAATGATGGTTACTAGGGACTGAGGATGGGGGAAAAGGGGTATTATTGTTTAATGGGTGTAGACTTTGAGATTTTCAAAATGAAGATGTTCTGGAGGTTCGTTATACAACATTGTGAATATAATGAACATTACTGTACCCTTAAAAATGGCTAGAATGGTCAATTTTATATTATGTGTTCTTTACCGTAATAAAAATAAGCAAGCAAACAAACAAAAACCATGTGTCTACTATGAGTTTAGCCCTAGGCCAGGTGCTGTAGGGAACGCAAAAGTTTAAGACAGTCTCTCCTTTCAGTTGGCTCACAGTCCACTTCTGCTGTTAAACCAAGGTGCCTGAGCAGGGCCCTTGAGCCCCCACTAGCCAGCCATGACCTTATCACTGCCACTGCCATTTGAGGCACTGCAGAAACCCAAAGAAACAAAGACATTTCTCCCTTCTTCCTGTCTTTAGTACCCCCATTGACAGAATCCAGTAGGAAGCCAATTGGTAAGTTAGTCTGAGAAATGCGGTGTGCTACTTTCTCCATCAGTGGAGTGAAAGGTATAGAGAATGAATGTGAATTTGAGTTGAAGATACACTGGCAGACACAGTCCACCCTTCTGCCTCTTCTTCATCCATACACAGCAGCCTTCCACTCATATGTAAACTTGATAAAACAACAATAGCAACTTTTTAATGCTTCTGCTGATGTAGTATCCCTTGCACAAATGAAGGTGTACAAAGTTCCATCTGCCAATGCATCCATGTTTTGATGATGTTAATTCCTCTTATAGGTTAGTCAAAATACCATTTATCTGGTAACTTAAAAGACTAAATTGTCACATTAAGTTACTAGTTCGTAGTTAACTTATGACATAATCCTTTTGTGACATACTAGGGAAAATGAAAAAGAGGAAAGTGTTCTCTCTCTATAAATATGTATGTAACAAACAAGGAGGAAAATCCACATGGTTGCTACAGTCCTCACTTCTGTAACTGGTCACAAGGCTATATATATATTCAGAGAGAGGGGGAAAAAGAAGAATAGATACAGATATGGGATCTCCATTTCTTTTGTTGTGAAATTAGTACTTTGATCAGAAGCAACATTGTGAAGGATGCCACAATGGTAAATAAGGCATTCTAAGTACGTGGATGGTGATACTTGCAAAAGGCAAACCCATATCCAGAATAAGTTTTTATTCCCCTGAGAATAAATCTTTTCCCCCTCCATGATGGAAGGAATCCAGTGTAATCAACCCCCTACTGGATGGCTGACTGGTCTACCTGGGCTCATTGTTGGCCCCTGCTGTTGGCAAGTGAACATTCAGTAATGGTAGTAGCCAGATTTGCCTTGGTGAGTCCCTGCATAGCCACCTTGATTATTGTCATGGCCACCTGAAAGATCAGTCCATGAAAAAGTACCAGGGTGGCTGGGAAAAAAAGGCTAACTGATATCCTCAGAGTATGTTTTCTTGTCTACCTGATTATTGAGGACCTCCTCTGCAGTGGACGTCCTTTCGTGAGCATGCAAATGAGATGGAAATACTTCACACTCTTGGCGCATTCCAAAGGGTCATCCAAATGCTTATTCCCCAGTCCTCCTTTTTGCCAGTTTTCCAATTCTGTTCTTTCCAAGTCTCTGACCATCTGGTGAAATCATTAGCCACTAAGTATTAATTAGTATAGATTTGCACTTCTAGTCATCTTTCAGTCTAGATAAAGTAGATATCCAGATGCATTGTGAGGTTCTACCAACTGAGAGGATTTTCTCTCTCTACTGTTTTTCATGGTCACCCCTTAGTGGATATTCAATAACCTACTTCCAGCTGGTGCTGATGTATAATATAAAACATATCTGAGTCTTTTTCCTCCTACCATCACCTGGTTACAGGAACTCCTTACGAAGCCATAGGTGTGGGTCGAGAGAGAGAAAGCAATGTAGCAGGAGTAGGTAGCCATAGCACCTGAATCATCTAAGCATACAACTTATTTGTATCTTCAGGACCTGCTACAGATCCATCTTATGTATCACTTCTACTTGGTGACAGAGTGTGACTGCACTTAGCTGATTTTAAGGTGTCACTTAAACGATGGGCAGCTCAGCTCATGTGGCCATCAAGTGCCCTAGGGCAGGAGTTCCGCCTCCATAAGAGCCTGGGAATATGCTCTCAGGGGGAAAATCAGCAGCTATTTCTCAGAGGGAGAAAATTAGTAGAAGAGGCTGATTTTGCTAACAAACTCGAGTACTCTAAGCTGTGATTCTTATATAAGGTGTACCCCAGGCTTGCTATACAATTTCCCTTGTATAGCATGGGAAGATGAGCTGCAACTCTTTCAGGGATCACAGGGAACAGAGGAACAGAGCCTACAGAATTCTACATATCAATGAGCATCTTTCCTTTCAAATTTTTTTAGTCAAATTATATTTCTTCCTAGCTAACTTTTTTCCTAGTATTGATTGTAGAGATTTATTGAGTATATTTTAACTCACCTTCTTTCAATAGGAATTATTATTGCTTTATTTACCCATCATACCTCTGAAAAATTTGGAAAATATCAGATTTTACATGTTTCTAAGGAGTTTGATGAAAATATCTTTCTTCTTTTTTTAATCAAACTACATTATTATAAAATAAAACACAGATACAACCCCCACTCCAAACCAAATTTATAGCTTAATGAATTACCATAAGACAAACACATCAGTAACTACCATTCAGGTCAGGAAATAGAACTTTGCCACCCACTCTAGTGATATTCCAATTTTGACATTTTTTTCCATTTACACAAAGAATCGCTTCCCCTCATCTACTTTTTGTTACCCAGTGGTACAGCTCATACAAGAGAGAGAAGATAAATATTTGATTCCTTTTTGTTTACCAGGTTTCAAAATAATGAATTGATTCTCTTTCATCCTCCAAGGTTTATAGATGCACATGAACTTGTGGACTTAAGCATATTTGATGGTTCCATTTAATTGCAATTATCTTTTTGAAAGCTCAAATTATTGCATCTTTGACCAGCTGAAGCCTCTCAAAGTTGGCTTCTGTTTATTTTTCCTGGATATTATCCCTGAATGTCTTTTGTGGATATAAAACTCCCATGAACTGAAAAGTCAAGAACTACTTCTCCAGGTCTGATTCATTTATGGCCTTAAATGACCAGGGAATATGTTTTGAAGAACAGGGCACACCCTCTATAGAAAGGGAATACATGGTCTCTGTTTACAGATATTCCTGGCTTTGTATTTAGAGGCCAGAGCAGGGGCTTCCTGTTGGGCTGTTCTCCGCTGGAAATGAGGTTGCTTTACTGGTGTTGTCCACCTTTTCCGGAAAGATCTGATATTAATGGTTTTCTCTAGAGTGACTTATTCTTTTATGGAGCATGTACTCTTGTCTAGTCAAATACCTGGGATAAAACTGAAAACACTTGAAACCTTGTCTTTTCTTTTTTTTCCCCTGAAATTTTCTATGCAATCCAATAAATATCTATAAATTAACCTGTAGTAAAAATGCAATTAATATTATTAAATGTGAGAGTGCTTGAAGCTTCTGTGTGTGTGGTGGAAGGACTTGCATTAAAATGAGCTATGCCTTCAAAATGTAATTTCCTATCCTCCCAGAAAACTTATCACAGCTCTCTCCTCTTGGGGACCTGCTTTTCCTTTAGCTCAAATGCTGTTTTCTGTTTTCATCATCTCTAGCTTGGCCAGTTTGGAACACTTTAACTCTCTCATTTTTATTTTTGTGACAGCAACTTTCTGGCAATAGGACTGTGAAAATGTTTATGATGCAAAATTGACAAAAGTAATACTTAACGCAGCACATAGAACAGAACCACCCATAAGAGAGAATAAGGGTGATATTGAAAAACTTATGACATCAATGTCTGTAACACTTTTTTTTTTGGCTTATTTAATTCATGTTTGTAGGATGGGTAATATGAACGTATACTTACGAGTTCTTATTGTAGAGGACCCTTCCCTGTGTAAAAGATCTGTCTGATTCTCTGGCTTTAAGTCTTTAGCCTGACATTTGAGGTCCTCCACAATCTCATTATCCTTCTTAAAAACCCTTGGTGGCTACCTATTGCCTGTTGGATTAAGCATAAACTTTTTACTGTGGTTCCGTTTTTACCTCTCCAGGCTCATCTCCCTGTCTTTCCTGTGCATACTCTTCAGAGCAGCTATTTTAGCTGCCAGGGCTTCCACTTCCCTGGCACACCCCACGCATTTCTGCCTGGTCTGTGCTCCCACAATTCCTTCAATCTGGAATGACCTTCTCTTCTCTCTCCACCTGCAGAAAAGCTATTATTATTTTAAAAGTCCTCCTCCTCCATGAAGTCCTTCCTGATTCCTCCAAAGTAATTACTTTACCATTCCTCTGAATTCCCAAGAAAATTCTTTCTGACAGTTGCTTTGTACTATTGTATTGTATGGTTAACCATTGCTATTATTGATGTATTTGTCACCCACTCGTGGAATATAAACAGAATGACCATATATCCAAATTTTCCTAGTACAGTCCCAGTTTACACCTGTTGTCCCAGCATTCTGTCTGGTTAGCGCCCCCCTTTATTCTCAAAACCATCCTGGTTTGAACAATAAATTAAATGGTCACCTTTGGAATAAGCAACCGGAAGACTGGAGCTGCATCATTTTCATGTTTGAATCTCTGGTCACTTAGCACAAAAGGAATGGAGTAATTCACATATTAGCAGAAAAGAGACCGCCTTGTGCTGAGGCAAGGACCACTTTGCCTTGGTCATCAGGAAATGCTAAAGAGATTAGTTTTGATTTCTTGCAGAGATAGTTTTCCTAATGGCCCTGCCCAGAAGCTATTATTTTCCCATCAGAAAGTTGGGTTCCCTGAGGGTTTAATAAACAATCGCTTCCAACATGAAGGGCTGTGGGTATTGTTTCCCCTCAGTGGTGAGTGCATTTAGAGCTTCAAAGGAGAATACTTGGGCATTGTGTGGAATATTTAGTACACATGTGAAAGGGGCTTTATTTATTTACTTTTCATTTCTCTTTATTTTTAAAATTAACCTACAGAAAAGTTGACAGGCTAGCACATAGTCACAGTCCCCTCATTTTGCTGCATTTGCTTTCTCTCTCTTGCATACTCGTATGTATATACATAGGCTTACGTCTGTGCTTAAGTAAGATTTATGCATAAATGCTCATTCTTTTCCTGAACTACTCAAATATAGATTGAGGATATCATCATAACTTCACCCCTAAATATTTCTGCATGCTTCTCAAAATAAGGACGTTCTCCTATGTAAACATAATGTCATTACTACAGCTAAGATAATTAACAATCATTCCACAAGATCATCTAAAATATATAGTCCATATTCAAAGTTTCTCAGAATTTTTTGAATCCAGGATCCATTTGATCCATTATGTCTCTTTAATCTCTTTTAATCTAGCATATCTTTCTGCCTGCTTTTGTTATATGTATGGTTGGAGGGGAGTGGAGATGCATATTATTAACATGTAATGTTTGACATTCTTCCTCCTCACCCTTCTCCAAAAAGAACTTAGCCTTTTTCCACTCAGCTTCCCCACCTTTCTAGATTTGCTCCCTGGATCTTATAGCTCAGTAACGAAGGCTATGGAGGTGGCTCCAAGGCTAGAATAAGGAGAGGTAGGAGGAGAGGCCTGTGCTTCAGAAGTTGACCCTGGGGCTTTGGAAAGGCCAAGGTTCTCCCCACCCCAGCCCAGTAGCTCTCAGACCTGAGGGGCTTGGAAAGGAGTACAAGGGGCTTTTAAGCAGTATTGCTCTGGGCTATGCACCAGGTCCTCTGTTCTGTTCCTCAAGAACCAGCAAGATTACACTTCCTTATTAGTAGCTTTTGGACGATGTGTCCCTGAATGTGTCCTTCTCTCATGGAATGTCGAGGCCTCACAGGCAACCAGTGTTTATTCTGATCATGCACATGCCTTTCTCTTCACGGGAGAAAACATTAACATCCCCAGGGAGAGAGAGCTTTCTTGCGGTGATGGTCTGACGCCTTAGGATGTCTGAAGAGGATTTTAACAGATCACAGAGATTTGTCATCCAAATGGGAACACTTTTGATGGTGAAATATTTATAGTGAATATGAATACAATAATGAAATAATTATTCCAGGGCAATAGGCTTAAACCAGAATGGTGTCAGGCAGACCAAGACATATGGTTCCCTTGGTTGTATAGCCCTATTATTTTCACCACAATTTATCTTGTACAAATGGATAAAAGTTATAAATAAATATAATGGGAAAAATGTGTGCATGTACACTGCTACACATAAATATTAGATTGAACCATATGAAACTGCCCTACAAAAGCAACAATTTCCTTTGGCAATTTTCTAATATAAGAAGATGTCCATAATTTTAAAATTTTAATGAGTCTGTTAGTTATTTCTTGAATGGTAAGGAAAAGAAACAATGATTTTTTATTCTATTATTCATTTTTTTGGATAGTTCATTTATTCATTCATTCATCAAACATTTATTGAGCACCTACAATGTGCAGATGCTAAGCTGGGTGCTGGGAATTGACCAATGGCAAGTGAAGGGTACCTGATACCCTAGAGCAATGCAATTTATTTGTGCTCTTTCCTTCCATTCCAGCTAGAATTTGCCCATAAGTAAATAAGCATCGCAGATTCATGTTTGTTATTTGTTATTGAAAAATCTAAAAGGCAAATTAAAGTACAAAATTATATTGCTGCTATTTTTGTGGCACTCTCACAAATTGATGCTGAAGGCATATGTCCCCCTCTATACCCCTTTTGTGATACTTAAGGATCCACATATCTCAAAGACATAACATGATTTTTGCCTATGAGAAGTTTGTGGTCTAGTGGAAAAACAATGATGTGCATTAGACATTATGGGCTCTCTGATTTCAGTCTGTTCAGGGCACAGCTGAGCTGCAAGGGAGACAGTGATCTTTTTTGCCTGCATTTATGGGGGTGAGCAGAAAATTATTTATAGAGGAAGTAAGGCTGGAGCTACCACATGTTGATTTTTTAAAACTTTCATTGAATGCTAGGCACTGTGCTGGCCTCTGGAAATAAACTTTAAACCCAAACTGTCTCAGGTTCACAGACATTAAGTGTCCGTTAAGAGTGATGGGCTTTGAAATAATAACCACAATAATAAATATATAACCATTAGTTGTGATAAATGCAATGAAGGAAAAGAACAGTGAGCTACAGAGCCTGAGCAGAAGACCAGATTTCCTTTTGGATGGGTCCAGGGAGATCTTTCTGAGGGGATCACATTAAGCCTGAGTCAGATAATGAACCCAAAGAATGAGATCAAGTTAGGCAGGTGAAGAGTAGTTGGGGAGGGGCCCCTACCATACAGAAATGTCTTTTCTGAGCAAAGGAGCAGAGCTACGGAGGATTAGCACAGCCAGGACTGAGTCCTGAAGGAGGAGGGTCATGCCTAGTGAAGAGAGAGGCAGGGGACAGGAGTTTGCATCTTGGAAGAAGCAGAATGTTAGACGGACCCTTTTGGAGTTGGGATGGGGATGGTTGGTTGGTTAGGATGTGAAGACCTGAATATCATGATGATTGGAAAATTGTAAGCAACTTGACAAAGCTGGGACGTGGGAGGGAGGACACCAGGGCGAATTTTGAGTTCTTCCGGAAGCAACAGAGAGACATTGAAGGGTGGGTATGAGCAGGGGGTGACATATCCAATGTGTATTTAAGCAAGAGAAATCTCAAGGATGGATGAGTTGATTGAAGACGTTGAAGGCTGGGAGATCTTGCCGTGGTCCAGTAGGTAGAGGGGGAAGGCTTGATCCAAGGAAGTGGCAACAGGGATGCAGACTAGGAGACAAAACCACTCAGTAGGCACCGTTTATCGGATGTGGCTATTGATGGGAGGAGGAGGAAGAGCATTAAAGGGTGTTCAGGCTCCTGGCTGTGTGATGAGTGGAAAGGGATATAGCTAGAGGAGGGGTCATTTTGGGCAACAGATGATGAGTTAGATTTACCCCTGATAAGCGATAAGAGAGACCCAGCCTGATGTTACCCACATACTGATTAGCTAATGTTTCCTGAGGTTGATGAAGTTCTCTCTGAATATTTTTTGATATGTTAACATGGTATTTATTGAGTCGGAAGCATGCAAACTATTTATAAAGTTGCATTTTACAACTGACAGATTGCTTTATTTGGAACACTCATGACAGACTTTTTGTGTGTGTTTGAGAGACATTTGACTTTGTTGCAGTATTGAAAATGTTATTTTTGGTATGTTTAGGTGGTGGGTTTTCAAAAACAGTTAAATATTACAATTAGGCTTGCTGTGATTTGTTTTTCCCCATTCAGTCTCCCATGAAAGATACAAGTACAACATCTGTCATTCTTCTTTGTAAGAACTCTGGCACAAGAGTAACAAGGATTACACTCGGCACTTTGTCAATCATCCAGTTGCAATATTTTCATCTAGGGTTGGCCCGAAGCTGAGTGAAACTGTCCTGTCAGGAGCAGCTCTGCATAATGTTACAGAGGGGCCACTTAGGAAAATTCCTTTTATGGTTAGAGAATTCTTGGGATGCCTGGAGTAGCCCATTTGTACGGTATCATTCAAGATGGGAATGTAGCTAGGACACGTCATGGCCCTAGGATGACAAGGTCCACACAGCACTTCTCTGTGATCTGTCAGACTAGGGCGCTGTCGGCTGATCATAGCAGAGCTTTGGACTCTGAACTGGAAAGCTGCTTTCCCAGCTTGAAGATCATATATTCTTAGAGCTGGAAGGGACCTCAATAACGATCTTAATCCAAACTCCTGGCTTTTTTGTAGATGAGAAAAAATAAGACAGAGAGGTTAAGCAATTTGGCCACAGTTATCCAGCAAGTTACTGAACTCTCTGCCCTGGCCAGACCCCGCCTTCAGAGTGGGCAGGGTGGCAGCCTTCCTCCTCCTCTTATTTTGGTATTTGCCTGAAGTTAGAGTTTTCATTCAGTTTATAAAGCCTCTCAGAAATAATCTCTTTTAAAAAAAGACATGTTTTTCTCTGAAAACTTATTTGTTTTTTTTTCTCAAATAGGTTTTTGTTCTGGCCCAGTATGATTCCTCGCTCTTCTGTGAGTGCTTTCACCGCAGAGTGATGCCCGGTTGGACATCAGTATAATAGGTACAGCAAAACCCCACGTGCTTTGGAGCACAGCATCCCCTCAAACTACAGGAAAGAACAGATTCTAGAAACTGTGGTGAGCACGCCTGGGTCTTTAGGGTGGATGATACTAGGAACTTCTTTAGAAGCAACTATTTGTTCAAATGGAACTTTCAAAAGGACCCTGGAGCCTTAAAATCTCATACTTCGGTTCTAGGACTGAGTGCTTAATGACTCCTGAATGCGTATGGGACTGTGCTGCCACTAGGGGGCGGGCGTGTGGTGGGGCGGGTGACGCCTGGAGTGTTGGCCCAGTCAAGGGAAAGGCTGGGAGATGTCACACTGAGTCGTGAGTGAGAAAAGGAAAAGCACTTATGTGGTGCTGACCACGCGCTGTCTGGGGCTGATGGGGAAAGGATTCAGCAGCTCTTTTCTTGGGAACCACAATATCTACACCGTTCTAGCTTTCTCTCCGTACCTCTTCCCAACATAAAATGATCATTTCTAGTCCAGATGTGTGTGGTGGGGTGTGGGAGTTGGGGGTGGTGGTGGTAAGTACTGCTCTAGCTCACCTTGTGTGTGTGCTCCGAGACTGCAAGGGCTTGGCTTAGAAAGTCCAAAGCCTTCCCCTTGCTCCTGCAGGAACCTCCCTTCTGTGAGGCAGTGGACGCTGGCAGATCCTACTTCCGGGAAAGGAGAAGGTCTAGGGGAGAGCCGGTGGGGGAGAAACGTCACTATTTCAAAACAGAATCCCACTGCATGCGTAAGAGCTGAGTTAAAGAAAAACAAGGACTGTGTAGTGTGGTGTTTTCAACCTGGCCTGTTTCCAAGAGCCGCAAAAAAAATGCTATCATCTGAGCTAAGCACGCTGAATGATGAAAAACTGTATCCTGGTGGATTTTCCTCAAATCTTGGGAATAAATACTCATAAATTTCTTCTTGCTCTAGCAAAGCTTAATTCTTTACTAAAATCATAGGATACTGGATCATTCTCAGTTCTTCAGGAACTCAGAGACCATCTGTGCCGGGTATTCTCTGTTCCTCCTTTCACACCCACTCTCCCCCTTCCCCACGCTGTGCAGGTCCCAGGAGGCTGGTCTCTGTGGGTCGCACCAATGGGCTTCCCTGGTTTCTGGCTTCTGTTTGGATTTGGCTAGTGGGAAGTGCCCATATTATCACCCCTTGGTGGTTGTCTTAACCTTGCCCACACCTTGTAAATAGTCCCCTGCATTAAAGCTCCTATTTAAGGGTGTCATCTCTTTCCTGCTGGGACCCTGAAGTAATATATCGTCTAATCCTGTATGTCCATTTTACAGATGAGGAAATGGAGTCACTACTGGGTTTTCCAGGGTTTCTTTCCTCCTCATGTTCCTAGACATGGTTGAATATTCACAGACTGAGACCCTGAGGTCACAGAATGCTGGACTGGGGGTCAGGTGACCTCTGGCCCTATCGTCCTCTCTGCACTAATGTGATAGCCCATTTCTAAGAAACTGCTTTTTTTTTTTCTTTTTTTGAGACAGAGTCTTGCTCTGTTGCTCAGGCTTGAATGCAGAGGCATCATTATAGCTCACTGCAGCCTTGGACTTCCTGGGCTCAAGTGATCCTCCTGCCTCAGCCTACTGAGCATCTGGGACTACAGGTGCATGCTACCACGCCCAGCTAATTTTTCTATTTGTGGTAGAGATGGAGTCTCACTCTTGCTCAGGTTGGTCTCGAACTCCTGAGTTCAAACGATCCTCCTGCCTTGGCCTCCCAAAGTGCTGGTATTACAGGCGTGAGCCACTGCACCCAGCCAGAAACTTCCATTTATCAAAAAGCTGTGTCTTTAAAAATTTTATAGGATAAAAATGTATTGAGGGAGAAGAGACTCCTCTGGGAACCTACTGTCTTCTACTGGGCTAGCAGAAAGTCAGAAAATGCCTTCTTCCTCCAGGGTCGAAGCACCTGGTGCCAGGCTTGGCAAGAGAATGGAGGTTGATTTCTCCCTCAGCCTGTGCCTGGAGCATCCACCTCCCCACTGCAATGTGTGAGGAGTCAGAATGTGAAGTCCTGCGTCTGACCACGTGTGAGTGAATGAGTGTGTGTGTGTGTGTGTGTGTGCGTGTGTGTGTGTGTGTGTGTGAGAGAGAGAGAGAGAGAGAGAGAGAGAATGCATTCATTGATTTTTCTAAGTTATCTGAAGGGTCTTTTTTGAACTTTCATATTTCATTGATTCTAGTACATATTTTATTTTTCTTAAATTTTAATGCTCTGGTACCATGGATGTGTGCGACTGAGAAAACACATCCATGTGCAACACATCCATGGTATTGGAGTATTCAAATTGGTCAGGGAGTAGTTGTGCTGTTGCAATGCCTGTGCATGTGTGAACTTGGTGATTCTGGTCTCATGAAAAGACAGTTGGAACCCCTTATTGTTCCGTCAGCAATCCATTCGATGACAATCTGAGAAAGGAATGTGGATCATAGGTATCGACTGAAATCTTTTGCTAACCCCTATTAGTAAGATTTCCTTGCCAACATCAACACTTATGGAAAGATGTCAACAGCTTAGGAGAAAGTCCCAAAGACGACACTTGAGCACTCTTTTAAGAAATGCCACATCACTAAAGCTCTTGGTGGCATAGAGGACAATATCGTTTGGCTAATATTGTGGTTCCAAATGTGAATACCTCAAACAATTTATTTCATATATATTTGTATTTTCCTTTTTTATGGATGCAATAAAAATCTATGTCTAAATAAGTCTAATAGAGCTCTTTTAATAAGTATAAAATAAAAATTTGAAGCCTTAGCATTGAATCACACTTCAACGTGCTACCATGTTTTTCTTTTTTATTGGTATATAAAATAGTATTGTTTCTACGATCAATGAATCTTAATGAAATATGGCAGGAAGTTTATTAAATTATCAGTACGAATCAAAAGATGAGTTGGAAAGCTAAGGGCTGAGGAATGGGTTTGTTAATTCTTTTACTCAATAAATATTAAGTGTCTTCTGTGAGACCAGTGCTGGGCTAGATGTTGAGCATACAGCTGTGAATGAAAGAGACATGATCCCTGGGCTCACAGGGAAGACAGGATATACTGGCTAAGTACCTGTGTATGTGATGTTACAAAAGAGCAAGTGCAGGCTTCCATGGGAGTGTTAATAGAGGAGCTCAAGGCGGTCAAGGGCAGCAGATGGTCTGACTGGAGAAGTGATACCTAAGCAGAGAATGGAAGGACAAGGAGTTAGTCAGGTGGAGGAGGAGGGGAAGGAGGAGAGGTAGTTCTGGCAGAGGGAGCCATATGCATAGAAGCTGGGATGTGGCAGGGCGTGAGGAGGGACTGAAACATGTCCAGAGAGGCTGGAATGCAGGGAGTGGTACAGAGATGAGGGGCAAGGCTAGACAAGTAGGTGGCATTAGATGATGAAGGGCCTTCTGCCATTATCGAAAGGACAAGAGGAAGTTGTGGGAGGGGCTTCGGGAGAGGAGTGTCATGCTCAAATTTTAGAATTATAACTGTGGCTGCTGTGCAAAATGAAGTGCTATAGATTGCAAGCAGATGATGGGAGCATGGTAATTGTCATATGTACTTGATGAGAGGGATAAGAGCTGGATGAGCAGAAGATATCCCATGATACACAGGGACCCTGAAGCAGGCGACAATCCCTATCACTAATTGCATTCTTCAGATAATATATCCTTAGCTACTGATGACCTAAGACAATGACTTTCTTTATTTTTGACAGATTGACTTCTGACTTGAGCCTGTGGTGTGCTGTGAGAAATTCACCACCAGGTAAATACTGAAAAAGTTTTTCTCAGATTTATAAACGACACTTTCTCCCAAGACTCCCCAAGACCTAAACCCAACATTTTATTTAATCCTCACTGTACTCCTATGAGTTAAGTGTTGTCTCATTTCCATCTTATACACGAGGAAACTGGGGCACAGGGAGGTTAGGTGACTTGATCAACGTGCACAGAGATCTTCATTGCAACATAAATTATTATAGCAAAATAAAGCAAAAACGAGAGGATCTGAATATCCAACAGTAGGCAAATTCTTTTGAATTAATTACAGTACGTTAATTTGCTAGAGGTATTTTAACAATATTCTTTATCAGATTAAGACGTTCTCTTCTATTCCTGGTTTGCTGAAAGTCCTTATCATAAATAGATATTGAAATTTATTGAATGCTTTCCTGTTTCTACTGAGGTGATCAAATGATTTTTATCCTTTCATCTGTTAGTGGTGATTTACATGAATTGATTTTCTAATGTTCAGCTACCTTGCATTGCTGAGATAAAACCAGCTTGGTCATGATGCATTATCTTTTCTATGCTTAGCTAGATTTAATTTGCTAAGTTTTAGTCAAAAGTGAGATTGGTTAAAATTCTTTTTTCTGGTATTTTCCTTGTCAAGAATGGTTTTCAAAATATTGGAATTACTTGCTACTTGAATATATGGTAGAACTTGACAGGAAACAGTTTGGGCCTGGCGTTATCTTTGAGGGAATAAATTTTGCCTACTGATTTAGTTTCTGATTTATGTAGGTTTTCTATTTCTTCTTCAGTCAGTTTTGTTAAGTTATGTTTTTGGCTCCGTATACCTATTTCTGCTGAATATGCATGTGAGAGGGGAATTTCTAGCTCATAGGGCAGGCACATGTTTAACTTTAGTAGATATTATCAAACAGTTCTCCAAAATGTTTGTATCAATTAAGAAATGTATACTCTAACCAAGAGTGTATGAGGGTTCTGATTTCTCCACATCTTTTCCAACACAAGGTATTTTCTGTTTTTGTTTGTTGTCTCATTTAAGCTCTCCTGGTGGGTATGTAGTAGCATCATATTATAATTTTAATGCATTTCACTATGGACTAATGAGGCTGGGCACCTTTTCATATATTAATTGACCGTTTGGATATCTTGTTTTGTGAAAAGCCCTTACAAGTTTAAAAAAATTTGAAAAAATTGAGTTATAAAGTTGTCTTATTGAGTTGTAGACATTTTAAATAATATGTATTCTGTATTTGAGCCTTGGTAGGATATATGTGTTGCAAATATCTTCTCTTTTTCTGTGGTTTATTTTTTACTCTCTTTTTATGAACTGAAATTCCTTAAAAATACTGTCAATTGACTGGGCTGGTGCCTCATGCCTGTAATCCTAGCACTCTGGAAGGCCAAGGTGGGAGGATTGCTTGAGGCCAGGAGTTTGAGACCAGCCTGAGCAAGAGCAAGACCCTGTCTCTACAAAAAAATAGAAAAATTATCCAGGTGTTGGGACTCTGAGGCAGGAGAATCATTTGAGCCCAGGAGTTTGAGGTTGCAGTGAGCTATGATGATGCCACTGCACTATAGCCCAGGTGACAGAATGAGATTCTGTCTCAATAAAAAAAAAAAAACCTATAAATTATCAGTTTTTTCTATAGTAGTTAGCATAATTGTGTCATATTTAAGAAATCTTGGCCTTATTCTAAGATCACAAAGATGTTTTATGTTTTTTTCTGAAAGCTGTATTATTTTACCTTTATATGTGATCTACAATACATCTGGAATTTCATTGCCCATAGTGTGAGTTAGAGGGTCAAGATTAATTTTTGTCCATGTGAATATCCAATTGACTATGCACCATTCTGATAGATAGTATAGCACTATTTATGTATTTACTTATTTTGGTTGTTTACTTATCCATGTTGTTGTGAGTACCAGTAGTTTGTTCCCTTCTGTGGTGAGTAGAATTCCATTGTATAATATACCACAGTGTGTTTATCCGTTTACCAATTGATGACCATTAGGGTTGTCAACAGTGTTTGGCTGTTATCAATAAAGCTGCTATGAACATTCATGATCAGGCCTTCATGTGGATGTATGTTTTCATTTCTCTTGGGTAAATTACTAACAGTGGAATTATTACATCATATGATAAGTGTAGCAAATATATGTTTAACATCATAAAAAAAATCCTCAAACTATTTCCAAAGTGATGGTGCCATTGTACATTTCAGTAAGCAATATATGAAATTTTTAGTTATTCCACAACCTCTCCAGCACTTGATATTATGAGTCTTCTTAATTTTAGCAATTTGAGTTGGTGTATAATATTATCTCATTGTAGTTTTAATTTTCATTTCCCTAATGACTAATGATGTTGAACATCTTTTTGTGTGCTGCTTTGCTATCTGTATATCTTTTCTGAAGGATCTGTTCAAATCATTTGCCCATTTTTAAAATTATTCGTCTATGTGTTATAGAGCTATCATAGGATATATTCTGTATACAAACCATTTATCAAATATGTGTGTTGCAAATAGCTTTACTCAGTCTCTAGCTTGCTTTTTTCATATTCTTAAAAGTGTTTTTCACAGAGCAGAAAGTTTTACATTTTGATGAATTTCAATTTATCCAATTTTTTTCAGTGGAAGAGTAGTTTTCTGTCCTATCTAAGAAATCCTTGGCTAAAACCAAGGATATAAAGATTTTCTTATTTTTTTCTAGAAATTTTATGCTTTTAAGTTTTACATTTAGTTATATTATCCATCGTGAGGTAATTTTTGTATCTGGTGTGAGTTAAGGGTTGAAGTTCACTTTTTACATGGATGTCCGGATGTTCTGGCACTACATATTGAAAAAGTTATCTTTTTCCCATTTTAATTACCTTGGCAACTCTCTTTCTCGTCTCTGTGGTGCTGTAATTACATGCATATTAGACTGTTTAATATTGTTCTACAGCTCTTGAATGCTCTTTTTTAGAAAAAGAATTTCATCTTTCTCTTTGGATTTCAGTTTCGATAATTTCTGTTGGCCTATCTTTAAGTTTCTTAACTGTGTCCTGTCTCCTGATGAACCTATCAAAAAAATTCTTCACTCCTGATATTACAGTTTTATTTCTAGAATTTGTTTCATTCTTCCCCATAGTTTCCCTCTCTCTTCTGAGATTTTCCATCTTTCATGCACTTTATCTTTCTTTTCCATGAGAGCCTTTAACATATTAATCACAGCTACTTTAAAGTCTCTGATTGTTTCAATACCTGGGCCATGTCTCTTTCTAGTTCTGTTGATTGTTTTATCTTGACAATGAGTTTTTTATTTGTTTTTTGAGTGTCTCATAATTTTAGTTGACTGTTAGACAGTAGTTATAAAAAAGCGATAGAGAATAAAGCAAAGAATATTGCTACTGAGAATCAGGCATACCTCTTCTCCTGTAAGGCTGTTGATATGAGGGGTTGAGTCAGTCTTGTTAGTGGTTAACAAGATTAGTAGTTAGTGGTGGGTTTGGGTGGGCTTGGGCTCATGACTGCTGGAGTTACCTTCAGTTTACCAGACTCCAAATTTCTCCAATGGTGGGCTGGAGTGACCTCATACTTGCTGTGGCTTGGTCTCAAGAGGGTTTTTCTCCCTGCCTAAGCTCCATCCTCAGCTTTCAGCAGACTCTCCACCTCTCCTCCTGCTCCACAAAGGGCGTCTCTCCGTGTTTTTGCTCATCTCTCAGCAGATTGCTCTCACTCACTGCGCAGTACAGGTGAGTGCCCTGGTGGTGGTGAGTTCTCAGTTCGCCTGGTCCAGCCTCAGTCTTAGGCCTTATATTTCTGGGCCTTGGGACTGGCCCCAATCTCTGCCTCGTTTCTCTAGGGTATTTGGGGTGGGAGTTTCCTGCCCCTCTCTCTGTGGTTAACAGACCTCTTCTTTGTGTCAGTGCAGGATCCCGGGTCTGCAACTTTCTCGTCTTCCCTCAGGGCAGATGGCAGGGCTTTGCTTCCACCCCTTTCCAAGAATCACCACTTTGCTTGGACCTTGAGGCTGGGAAGGTTTTATGCTCCTCTCTCAGTGGATGAAAGCTTTGGCTCAATTTGAAATAGAGTTCTGGGAAGTGGGTGGGCTTTCTTGCCTGCGCCCCACTAAAGCAAGCACTCACCAGTCTGGGCGTTGGCCCT
The DNA here is from genome assembly GCA_963575035.1 of Avahi laniger. Lineage (NCBI taxonomy): Eukaryota > Metazoa > Chordata > Mammalia > Primates > Indriidae > Avahi > Avahi laniger. Next base: position 28,490 of record CAUYSK010009329.1, read on the forward strand.
TGTCTTTCTCATGACCACCCATTGCAACCCCAGGAAGAGGCACTTCAGAGGAGCTTGGACTCATCTCATGTTTACGAGGCTCCTGGGGATTCTACATGGCCATGCCAGCTCACACTTGCCCTTTAAAAATTCATTACAATTTTAGCTGTTTTCTTATTCCTGCTTTTATGACAGCCAACTCTTCCCACTGTGCCCTGCCAAAGGTGGCAGTTTGTGTGACCCCTTTCTCCTTGGAAGGGCATGTCACTCTTGGTAAATTTAGTTCATTTGGTTGTCTTGGCACCTTAGCTCTCTAATGGGCTCAATGCTAGTACAAGTTTGTAGCTTTTTCTTGTTGTTAGGATGGGAGTGATATTCTCTGTGGCTTTCTGTATCTTAAGTGAATACAGAACTAGTTGTATCTTTTTAGAGTCACTGGTTTAAAGGAAAATATTGGTTGTAAATAAAAGTGCCAGTCAGAAATGAATGAAAACTGAATGAAAAGAAGGCAATAAATCTATAGTCCAAAATGTAATAGGAAAACTGAGAGGATTTAAATTTTATTCATTTCTTGGGTTGACTGTATTTGGCATTCTTCTTTTTTCCTTCTCAGGAAATACATGACATACAATAGCAAGAACAGCACAATAGAATAGCTTTATTTTGAGGTCTGGGGTAAGGCAGAGAGGAAGATTTGTTTCTTCCTGCCATAACTGCTTTCATGAGAGGGAGATGAGAAAGGGAGACAAATGAAAAAAAGGCGAGAACAAGACAGCAGAACAGACACACTGGAGAAATATGCATTGTCTTAGAAGAAGGGGATGTAAAATTAAAAATCCCAGAGAAGAACCACTGATGTCCTTGGGGCCAAGGACTACACCATCCTTGGTGTAGAAGATACTGATCCTTTAGCCATCTCAGGAACAGTTGCCTCAACTTTAGCTTGAATATATGAACCTTCTGTGTCCTTCCTACTGCAAGGGTGTTCCAGGGGCCAGCAGCATCAGCCTCCACTGAGATCTTGTTAGAAATGCAGAGTCACAGGTCCCATCTCAGATCTGATGAATCAGAATCTGCATTTTAACAAGATCCTCGAGTGATTCTTGTGCACTAGAATGTTTAGAATGCACTAGAAGCAGTATTTCACATAATCACTGTTTCTATTTTTCTTGTAGTCAACTGTGCTTTTAATGATGAGATCAAAATCCTTCAAAGTCAAAATATTGTGAAGGTAAATCTAAGCGTATCCCACGGTATAGTGCACAAAGTTAAGGCATCAAATGCATTTTCTGGTAAAATTGTTCTTAAATTTAATTGAATAATTATCATTGATATTCATATTTAAAACTTATTATTTGACTTCCTCTTTGAGCTTTGTGTTCATAACATTCAAAAATCTTGGCTCTTTCTTATAGCAGGGATTTTTCTTGCTTCCTCTTATAAAGGGATTTCTGAGACCCACTGTTATGGTTTGGACATTTGTGTTCTCCCCTGCCCCCAAAAATTCATGTGTTGAAATCCAACCCCCAAAGTGATGGCTTTAAGAGGTGGAGGTCATTGAGAAGGGATTACATCATGAGGGTGGAGCCCTCATGAATGGAAATAAAACCCTTATAAAAGAAGCCAAGGGAACTTGTTTGCCTCTTCCGCCATGGGAGGACACAGTGAGAATGCACCATGCATAAGCGCTGAATCTGCTGGTGCCTTGATCTTGAACTTCCCAGCCTCCAAAACCATGAGAGAAATAAATGTTGTTTATAAGCCACTCAGTCTATGGTACTTTGTTATAGCAGTCCAAATGAGCCAAGACACCAATGCAATTATACCTCCTTACTGTTTTGGTTTCAGCTCAAGAAATAGGTTCCTGCATGAAACTGCTACTGATGCTTCAGAACGTGGCCCACAGGGTCCTAGCAAGGTTCTTGCCAAGATTCCTCAGCTTATTAATCTTCCCGACTTTTGAGTATCTTGTGATGCAGTGATAGGGGTGTGTCGCCAAAATGCTAGTTTTCTCAGCCTTCAGTAACGGTTAATTTTAGATTTATCCCAATTCTGAAGTTGTTCTCTTTCCTTTGATACCGTAAAAAATACTAACCGTAACTGCTGGATTAATACGCCTGCTTTCCTTTTGTTTTTGTTTTTTGATTCAGGTATTTTAAGCCCATTCCTTTCCCCTCTTAATGAAAGATATGAAGTCAAAAAGTTCTGGCAATATCATTAAATTGTTTTTAACAGATCTTGTTCAACTTGGGACTATTACTTAAATGTTCCCAGCAGGTAATCAGGGAAGGGCACAAGGTCATTCCTCCTAGCTCAGTCAGCCCAGGAAAAGAGTTGTCCTGGTTGCCCTGGCCAATGAATTCTGCTTTAATTTCAATGGCTACCCTTAGCTGCAAGGGAGGCTGCGAAATATGCTTTTAAGTTGGGCACATTCCTGCTGCAAAAGCAATCGGGGCTGAGTTTGCTGTAGATGGAGAACTAAATGCAGACATCAGACCAGAAGGGAGCTAAATATTAGTTTTATGACCTGTGGTGCTGGATTGGAGAATGAGCTTAAATTATGAACAGGTTCAGCTATAATTAAGCCTCCCATTACATTTATTGCTGAAATTATCTTTCATGGAAAAGACAAATATATGCTGCTGAGACCAGAAATAGAAGGAAATGAGTGTGCTTAGCTCCCTATGTACTTCGTCTCAACGATTCAAGAAGTCACTCCTTGAGGAGGAGTGGAGGAAGGTAGTGAAGGAGAGGAGTCACCTTCCTGTGGTTTCAAGAAGATAAACATTTTTATTTTATGCTTTTAGGCTAGAATGTTGGGAAAGAGAAAATGATGTTCTCTGTAATGATTGTTATGTATGTATGTGTGTGCGTATGTATGATTTTTATATATAATTACATACTGTGACAATGTGTCATATTCGTTACTTTACAAATTCTTCTCCACTCCTGCTGTGACCTTGGAGTGGGGACAGTGATCTGTTATGGTAGCTAAGGAGAGGGAGAATTCATGTGTGCTGAAGTTGTGAAGCCCTTGTAAAGGAGATGGCATGAACTGCTTATAGATCTTAAAGAACATGTGGACTTGTTCCAGGTAAATAAGGGTGATTTAGGGTAAACAACAGCAAGGGCCACAGCCAGGAGACTTTCAGCTGCTTCAGAACCTCACTGCGGGATTCCTCATTAGATCTCTCTACACCGCCTCACGAGAAACAAGCCAGCAAGCAAATGCTTATGACTGGGCACCAGTTCCCGTGATTTCACATTCCGCTACTCCCTGCACCAGAGGAGCGCTTGCACCCTCTGTATGCAGCAGGCTCTGGCCTGCCCCTGTGTCCTTGTCATCCTTGACTGTGGCTGTAATGCTGACTTGGAAACTCTTAACAGCTAGACCAGCTCCCTACACAAGGTTCAGCCCAGGAGTTTGAGTAGACAGCTAATTGTCGTCACTGATTGCTTTGCTGACAGTGCTTTGTGGCTATTTTGGTTTTTCTTGAGAGTTCCTTAATTAGAGAAGATGGCATCGTGTGCTGTCCAATCAGCCTGTTGTCGGATATTATTGCATTTGTAGGAGAATCAGCGACATTTGAGTTTGTTCCTGCCAAGCTGGTATGCAGTTCTCGGCCTGCAGCACAGTCTGTTTGGAAGAACAGTGGTCCCCACGCAGCTCTGAGATGTGTTTGCCGCTGGCTTAAGGGAAGAGCATTCTCCATTCCCAGGGTGGGCTACGAGTAGCTGGGACTCCATCGGGAAATGCCCTACTGAACTTTATACCCCTCAGTGGCCATTGCCTTGATAAAATGTTAACTTTGTTCTCTCTGAAATGAGATATTTAAGGATTGCTTTGATATTTGCCTTTCTGGCTAACATAGACAGACCCTTTCATTTTTCCATGGGAGACACACAGGTATAACCTGAGGATGAATTCTGTTTGGTGAAGCTTTCAAGGTGGTTTCTAATACAGTACAGTGAGATCTCACTACATTGCTTTAACAAGAAGAATGACTTTAAATTAGAAAATAGTTTGAGTTATAAAATAATTTTGAAGAGTTTTACAATTCTGAAATCCACAGAATAACTTTTAGCAGATTTTTTTTAGGTAGCAGTCCCTTCTGAGGCTGTGTTTTTGCATGCTTTATTTTGGAATCACACATACATACTTTATGTGTTTGTTTACACTTAAGGTAGGTATGAAAGTTTTAAAAATAAGATTATTTCTTAAATGAGTATTGACCTTTCTAATTCCTTATTTCTGGCATTAATTCATTTCATTAAAGATTTATAGAGCCTGGTAGGGTACCCTTGGGCTTAATAAAGCCCTTAAGAAACTGACATCCTAACTGGAAAGTTAATATTCTCAGGTTGGCCCTCATGACTTCCTCAAAGGATATGTGATTTTTCTCCTGGAGTTCTCAGTGTTGGAGCAGAGAACAAAGAATGCAGGATTGGTCCAGGGTTGGAAAGGTAGGAAGACAAGGATATTGAGGATTCTATGAAGAGTCCATCAGGTTCTCGGGTTGGGCACAGCAGCAAGCGAGGCCAGTGTGTGTATGAGTCTCTGTGGGGTAGGTCATAAAGGTGGAGAAAGTGGCTAATGGATATGGTGGTGGGTGGAGGCAAGAAGAGGACATGAAGTCAGCACAGAAATGGACAGTGGGTCGTGGGCAAGAGAGACAGAACAGTGACTATTGTCTGTGCTTCCCGTGGGTTCATCTTTGCCTCCTCAACTAAACAATAAAAAAGGGACCAGGCATGACATTTCTTTTATGTATCCTTCAGCTCTTGGTTCAGTGCGTTGCTCATAGCACATGTTCGTAAATATTTCCTGAAGAAATTCAGCTCATTCTTGGGATTTGTGAAGATCACTTGGTTTTAGTTATCAAATTTCTTTCACATATATAGGAATGATTGGGATGCTCATTGGTTCATATGTGTGGTGACCTCTAAAGTGGGTCCCCATATAATCTTATTATGTTGGCATAAACACACCAGCATATGCTACAGAGAAGAAGAGGAAGTCTCCAACTGACAACTGTCCATTACTTTCAAGAGAAGGGGAATTATTGTCTCTAGGGAGACAATCTAGGGAGACTTCAGAGGGTCCCGCGTATTGGAAGTGATTTTTCCTTACCAGTCAAGCCAAAAATGCTGTTCCTTTCTAGAGGCTCATAGTTCTTCTCTTACTGTTGATGGTTTTTCAGGCTAAGTGCATTTGAAGGCCCACATGAGCAACTTAAACTTCTTTTTGGTCTGGTCACTGTTCTGTTCGACATTCAAATTTTTCTCGTGATTATATTTAACCAACGTGATCCTCATGAAAGACTTCCACGATTGAAGTCACAGCAAAAACTACAGAAAAATAATCAGTTAAAAAATAAAATTAAGGCCGAGTGTGGTGGCTCACGCCTGTAATCCTAGTGCTCTGGGAGGCCAAGGCGGGAGGATTGCTTGAGCTCAGGAGTTCGAGACCAGCCTGAACAAGAGCGAGACCCCATGTCTACTAAAAAAATAGAAAGAAATTAACTGGACAACTAAAAATATATATATATATATATATATATAAATTAGCCGGGCCTGGTGGTGCATGCCTGTAGTCCCAGCTACTCGGGAGACTGAGGCAGAAGGATTGCTTGAGCCCAGGAGTTTGAGGTTGCTGTGAGCTAGGCTGATGCCACGACACTCTAGCCCAGGCAACAGAGTAAGACTCCATCTCAAAATAAAATAAAATAAAATAAAATAAAATTAAAAAGCTCAAACTTTATAACGTCACAATTACTCTATATTCTTGGATATTTTATAATTAATGTGCTCCTCCCTGGACACCACACCACTGTGATTGCTTTGAAATAGTGTCTTATGTTCATCTTGGTGACCCAAGTGCTGCCCAGGGCTGGGAACACAGTGGGACCTTACAATTGTCTGCGTACCTGAAATGACTGTGTCACATGTCCACTGCAAACATACCAGCAGATCTGTTATAAATGCTTATTTTCTCAGGTAATATTTTAAAATTCCTTAAACTGCATCCCTGATGCAACAGACTTGACCTGAATCATGCGGTTACCATGGCATCTAAAGACAGTCCTTAGAAGCTAATCAATTTCTCCAGACAGAAGGATGGTAAACTGCTCTGACAGAACATTTTCTACCTTACAGGCTGAGAATAAAAACTATATTTATCTGGAACAGCAAATCTGATTTTCAAAACTTCTTTCAAGCATAATCTTTTATAAGACATTTGCTAAAAACTGCCCACTGGTTTATAGGCTCTAGCACTGACTTATAGCAGCTTTTCTTTCATCTCCGATCTGGAAGTTTCTTTTTGAAAACAATAGAAACATGAATGACCCCAGCTAAGAAATCCCTTTCGATGTCAGAGAAGAGCTGAAGTAACTGAGGCTTCCTGTTTATTCAGGGAGACTGAAGAAAAAATGGGTCTACCATGAATAAAATGGCAGGTCGACTTTCTTCACAGGCAACATCTTTCCTTCTGACATAGTTCTTTGATGTTAATTTAATTCCATTAATTGCTAACTGCAAAGCGACGGAGCTTAGATCTTTGAAAGGATTGCTTTTTACAAAATCTTATTGTCTGAAATTTCTGCTTAATGGAAAGGCCACTGTACCACCAGCTTTTTGCCTTAGAGTTATTAGGGAGGGACTGTTTAAATCACTAATTTCTATGGCTTGACATTTGTATAACACTTGGGAGTATTCAAAGCACTTTTGCATTCATTGTTGTTTTTTTTTTTTTTTGAGACAGAGTCTCACTCTGTTGCCCAGGCTAGAGTGCCCTGGCGTCAGCCTAGCTAACAGCAACCTCAAACTCCTGGACTCAAGCAATCCTTCTGCCTCAGCCTCCTGAGTAGCCAGGACTACAGACATGCACCACCGTGCCTGGCTAATTTTTTCTATATATTTTCAGCTGTCCAGTTAATTTCTTTCTATTTTTGGTAGAGACGGGGTCTCGCTCTTGCTCAGGCTGATCTCGAACTCCTGAGCTCAAACCATCCTCCCACCTCGGCTAGGATTACAGGCAGGCATGAGCCACCCTGCCCTGCCTTTGTATCCATTGTTATTTGAGCTACAAGGGAGTAACAACCCCTGTGAGGCAGAGAGACCGATTTTTTTTTTTTAAATTCCTTTTCTTGAATGAGGACATTAGGGGTATAGGGGAGATAAAACTTTACCTCTTCTCTTTTAGAATTTTTTTTTTTGTTTTTGGCCGGGCTTGAGAATTAAATTGACATAAGACAGATGAACAGAAGACAAGGATACAAATTTATTTAATACAAGTTTTATGTGGTTCAGGAGCCCTCATGAAGAAATGAAGACCCACAGATGTGGTTAGAGTCAATTATTATATACAGAATTGGACAGATGGTGAAAATGTGATAAGGCAAAGGGGCTAGGGTAGTTAAGTGGGTAGAGAAGTGACTAGGAAGATGAAAGTTAGTTTAACATGGTTTACACAGATCTCCCTCAGCCTCGACTTCTTTCCCTTGATGATAAGAACGTTACTTTCCTTCGAGAGAGGACATCTTTCACAGGGGAATTTCATCTTCTGCTTTTAAGAGGGAAGGTCAGAATGATCTTGCATGTGCTGTTTTTTTTTTAAGTGTCTTTAATCCAAAATAGTCAATATACCAGAGCAGCATATTTTGGAGTGGCACATTCTTAACTTCTTCAAGGGTCAGAAAGAGTGTGTCTCTTTTAAAATCAGTTCTTACCAGGAGCAGACTTGGAATTAGAACCTACTCTTCCTGTTCCTAATTCAGACTTGAGTTGCCCTGTCCTGATGGGCAAAGTGAGAGGATGGGAAGGGGGAACCCATAGCTCGTTTGGGAACTGTCTGCGTACTTGTCTGTCTCCTTGATTTGAGTTTCAGCTCCTTGAGGCACAGGTTGTCTTACTCACTGTTGGATCCCCAGGGCCTAGCACAGTGCCTGACATATCGTAGGTGCTCAGTTAACATTTCTGTTAAGAAATGAGTAATAATAATGCTAACATTTTCACCTCTGTGTATCCCCCTCTTACACATAGCAATGGCATCGAAAATGTTGAATAGGAGAATTATATCTGAAATAAATAGGCAAAAATATGGGCATAGAGAGGGAAGTGTAGGTTGTCAATTAGTCAAAAGTACTGGGTGAAGGACATGGACCTGCAGAAGAAACTTGAAATGTAGTTCCTGCCTTCTAGGAGCTCACAGTCTACTCAGAGAAACAGAACACCTGCCTTGAAAAAGATGAGGAAAATGACAGTCAGTCTGTTTGGTTGGTCCACCCCCTTGGAAACTCAAAGTTGGGGGTGTGGGGAAACATGCACTGCAAAAAACCTTTATCTCAGAGTGAGGAAGAAGCAGAAAAAATCAACTGTCACTTTCTTTCTTTGGTTCTATAATTACCTGTACCTACATAAAAGTGTTTTTATGCGTGAAACTAAATTTGGCCACTGGTTGAGGGATGAATCATTCTAATTAGCTGGAATAGAAGGTGAATCTTGACAAAGATTTGTTACCGAAAGTTCGGTACTTGTCCCCAAGGCTGATCGAAGAACAAGGACAAGGGGTTTGAGGAAAAGGAAAGGGAAGTTTATCAATTTACTGGCAAATGAGGAGGATGACAGACTCTCATCTTAAAGAATCACCATCCCCCCTTTAAGCAGAAATATAGGGTTTTTAAAGGGGGTTTTCAGCTTTGGGCTATTGCTTTTTAACTGTAGCAAACATCTCTGGTGAAGATCTGTCTGGATAATTCTGTTGAGCCATCTCCTGTGGTTTAAGATACTAGAAAACAAAAAACAGAGAACACTCCTCTGCCCCTCTGATTACTGGCTCTGGGCAGAACTGCAGCTTTTAATTCCTCAAAAAGGGTGAGGGGTTTTAAAGAGACAACTTGTAAAACATTTTGCCCTTTTTCAGACCCTTACTTCTGTAACAGTAAGTTGAGAGCCGGGATTTAAACCCAGAATGTCCTATTTCAAACCTCTGTTCCACAATTCTGCCTCAACTGCTTCTCTGCCTTTTGGGCACACTTTCGAATACTGGAAGTTTTGGCCACAGAGTTGGAGATGCTAAAAGGCCAAGATTAAGTCAGCAGTAATTACCCGATTATTCCTACTATCTAACAAGTTCACACATCTCGAAGTGAAATTAAACACACAGTTACCATTTTATCCACTCGGTTGCCCTAACATTGACTCATTTTTTAAGTAGAACTGCCTCTTGTCAGGACTGTATCCTCTTGTATATACATTCCTAGGCAAAGGTCTTGCAGGTTATAAAAAAAATTTTAAAAAAAGCCCTTTTTTTGGTCACTGGCTTTACGTTACCTCATTCTTTTTGAGCTGTGTCTGCACCAAGTTCACTCCATCCTATGCTTAGTTATATCTGCTGCTTGACAGATACGGAAACAGTGCTCTTGTGTACTTTATGTAATTTTAAAGTGATTAACATTTTACATATTTAACAGTACATCTTTGTGCTATGGTATATTGTTTGAGAATCAATCTATTTTTCTGATAGGTGGAAATCTATGTAAGGAGATTAATACATGAAAATAACTCACATTTATTATCACTAGGGGAAAGTAAGACGATTTAGTTTGATTCACAAACACTTGAATCCGTATAATGCCAGAAATTGCATTAGGACCTGGGGATCCAAGGAGGATACATTCTAACCTATCAAAGAGTTCTCCAATTACCCATAAATATACATGATTATTATCTGTTGATCAAAAATTTTAAAAAATTTAAGCGTTGCCTAGTAAAAAAAATCATAATATAATGGTATAATTGGTATAATAACAGTTTAATTGTAATATGAAAATACAGAGGAAGATCCAACTAAATCTTTGGGGATTATCAAAAAAAATTTGACAGAAGTGTGGTGTTTGAGCTGTCTTTCAGATTAACAAGAAAGTTACCAGGTAAACAATGGGGATTCTGGTGTAGAACTTAAAAGCAGAGAGTACAGCATAAACAAAGGCTTAGAGGTATAAAAAGCATGTTTGGGGTGGAGAATTGTGAGTACTCTGGGAGTGGCCAAAGGCCGAGTTTCATGGTCGTGGTGGTGGGTGAGATGAGGGAAGGCTGGAAAGTGGATTGAGATCAAATGAGAAAGGTCTTCCAGACCAGATGAAAAATTTTGTCTTATTTAGGCAATAGTGAGTCACAGAAAGTGTTATACCATCATCAGCTTTTTATTTTACAATGGTAATTTGACTTGCCATAAGAAACACAGATTGAAGGTTGATAAGAGCAGACCCCATGGTCTAATTCATTAAGCTCAATTGCCAATTGTTCAAGAGACAATGAAAACCAGAATTAACACAGTGGCCATGATTCCAGAGACATTTTAGGGATTTTTTTTTTTTTTTTAAAGTGCTTGAGACCCTTTGGGAAGGGAGGAAGGCAGAAGAAGAAGGAGAAGAAAGATTGATGTCTTCAGTGATTGATGATGCTTTTGCTAAGACTAGGAATACTGGAGTGAGAATAAATTGGAGGAGGGGAGAGAGATATAGAATTCCAACTGGAATGTATTGAGTTTCAGATGCTAATGGGACACCCAAGAGCCTGGACATGTACTCTCTTTGGTGCTTGTTTCCTCGGTGATCCTATCACCATCCTAGTGATAACTATTAATATAATCACATACATTGGTGTGTATAGAGAGGAAACTTTACGAGTTTTACACACCAATCCCTTACTCAGCCATCGAGAAAAATTGTCTTTTTTACCGATGCCATTTTATTTTTGTTATTTGATGAGATCAGTTTAAAACTTCCCCTTTATTTTCCTAATTACAGTAACCTAGGGAAAGCATTAACTAGTGTTGATAAGATTTTGGCTACAATCTTGCTCTAATGATAATAGCTTAGAATCATGAAGCAGCAATATTTTAGTCTGAGAGAAAACAAACTTTATCCTGAACACATGTGTTCTTTTGCCTTTCTCATCTGATGTTGTTTGAAATTTTTATTTTTCCATTTTGAACAATGGATTCTGCCAACTGTTTTAAAAGCTTTTCTCCCTTTAGAGGAGGAGAACAGCTTTTCTCCCTTTTGTCTGATAGCCGAGGAGTGAAGATTTAATCGGTGAGAAAAAATATACACACTACAGACCTCAGAATGTTCCCACTGCTTTTAATGTTTGATGTGCCTGACAGATTACCCTTTCAAAACAGGATAATAGGATAGGTGGTGCTGGAAAAAAACTTTTCCATCCAAGACAAAACCACATGGACATTGAAAAGAACTGGCATTCGCCTAGACATTTGTGGGAAACATATCCTTGGGGCACAGATTCTATAGTGAAAGGCTCTCATAGCCTTCCACCCACTTCAGGATCACTCCAGAAGGTATAATGGAAAGAACATTGAGCAAGAGTCAGGAAATTGGCATCTATTCCTAACTCCGCCACTTTGCGGAGTTGGACAAATCTTACCTCTCTGTTTTATCAACTTCATTTGCAAAAATTAGTGGTTGTATTAGATGCTTTCTGATTTTAACCAAAAATAAATACATTATGTTTTTTTTTTGTTTTTGTTTTTGTTTTTGTTTTTTTTTTGAGACAAAGTCTCACTGTGTTGCCCTGGCTAGAGTGAGTGCCGTGGCATCACCCTAGCTTACAGCAACCTCAGACTCCTGGGCTGAAGCAATCCTACTGCCTCAGCCTCCCAAGTAGCTGGGACTGCAGGCATGCACCACCATGCCCGGCTAATTTTTTCTATATATTTTTAGTTGTCCAATTAATTTCTTTCTAATTTTAGTAGAAATGGGGTCTCGCTCTTGCTCAGGCTGGTTTCGAACTCCTGAGCTCAAACAATCCGCCCACCTCGGCCTCCCAGAGAGCTAGAATTACAGGCGTGAGCCATAGTGCCTGGCCAATACATTATGTTTTTAAATAACTGCTGTGCATCAACTACTTTCGTATGTATTTTTGCACTCAATATAAATTTATTATGGAATAAAACCCAACCTACATTACACGTCCTTTTACTGATGGGAAACTAAGGCTCAGAAAAATTAACAGATTTACTCAGTATCAGGTAGTTAATGAGCATTTTTGAGCCAAGGTCTTACTTTTTCCAGAGCCCTTTTCATAATATTGCATCGCTGCCTGACAGTTTCTATTATTTGACTAGAAGGACACAACATATAAACACATCTGAAATAATAAAACAATAAATGTCTTTCCTTACCCTTGGCAGAAACAGAGGATGATGAGTAATTTTGACTACAGATATAATCAAGTCTTTAGGACAAGTGATCACAAAGCTTTGAACAGGTGCTTGGGTATCTTGAAAGTGATTATGAAGAGGTGTTTTAGCTCAGGAACAGGCCCTTTCTTATTCCTGCCAATCTGAAGAAACAGAATTTGAAAGCAGAGGAGGAAATAAAACACTGACTCTATTGTATAAGAGAGGTACCTTGCAAATTATAAGGAAGTTACGAAATGTTTAATTTTTGCCTTAGCATTTCATAGACTGCATATTTTTGAGAATTAATATTTGTCCTTTGGAGGGGTGTGTGTGTGTTCAAATATTTTGTGTGTATGTGTGTGTGTCTGCACTTGCATGTGTGTGCATGTACATGCAATTGTTTCAATAGTGCCTGATGGACCATCAGTAGAATAAGCCAAGAAAAGAGACTTTGACTCATACTGGAGTTAAAAGAGCTCCCTAGATTACAACCCCCACCCTCCTCCCCTCACACACCCATCTGCCCTTGGCTCTTCTGAAGGCCTTGGGTAGTCAAGCTCCCAAGAAGTCACTCTGCAGAGAATGCCTCAGGCTTTGGGAAGTATATAGAGTTGGGGTGGGTGGGAAGGGCAAGAGGAAAGGCCAATCCTCCAGGTGGGACTGGGAAGGGAGATGGAGAATGGACCACAAACGTTCTAAGAACAGGCCCCTTGTGGAAAGTGGAGACCCCGCAATACTGAGATGTGAGAGCAGGTGAAACAGGCTAGAAACAGATGGACCCCACAAGGAGACCCTACTGTGAATATCTGAACATTCTGGGGTCTTTGGACCCTGATAAAAAGCATATTTAGCCTATGGCTTTAAGTCCTGCCCCTTACCCTTGTAGATTCTGCCACAGTTATAGCTTTCAAGTTGATTCCATCCACTTCTCTCTGGTCTACTGTGTTATTTTAGTCTACGGTCACTCTCCTCTTTTCCTGGGTTACTGCCACAGACTCCTACCCGAATTCCCAGTGTCAGGTACCCAGTGGTTTTCATCTCTTAACACATTCCACATAATACAGCAAGAGAGATCTTTCTGAAATGTAGATCGGGTCTCATTGTGGCCCAACCTCAACCCCTTTCATTGCTCTTCTCTTTGCCTCATGGAAAAGTTCATTGTCTCTAATGTGGGGGCACATGTCCCTTGATGATTTTCCTGCTTATTTCTCCTGCTCAGACCTCACAACACTCACAGATGATGTCTCAGCCATGATGAGTTCCTAACAAATCCTTTAGGTTTCAGAGATGTCACTTCCCCGGCAATACTTCTCTGACTCCTCACTCCAAGCACACGTTCATCTCATGTTCCATAGTACCTTGTCCTTGGCCCGTAGTAGGATTTATCACAGCTTTCTTATGTGTGCTTGTTTACTTATCTACACTCTTCACTCCTCAAATGTAGAGTTGTCTTTGCTCAACATTGAAACTCCTTTCCCCAGAACAGTTTCAGGTATTTGACATTCAACTTTCCCTTCTGTGAAAGGAATAAATAGATGCATAGCACCATCCACAAAATTACTCTCCAGCTAAAGGCAGCTAATCCACTCCTGCTGTCTTATTTTGTCTCAGACAAACACTTCTAACTTTGAATCTTTGTTCATTGATTTAGATTTTATTCTGGGACCCTAAAAATTGCTTATCATCTTCTGGAAGATGCCAGTCCTGGATCCTGTTTTATTCCATAGATGAAATTTGCACTTAGGCCAAATCTCCTTCTTTGTTGCCTGTGAGTATTGAATTTGGGATAGAAGACAAGTAAGTAGGTGGAAGTGTGGGAAGGGAAGACCAGGGTGTGGTGTTCATCCTGATGATTATTTCTTTGAGAATTTCTGGTGGAAAAGAAGAGATGCTCAGGATCTCCCAGATAAACACAGTTTAGATTTTGTGGTCAGCTCCTTTTCCCCAACTTACTGCTCCATTCTCCACCTCTTCTCAGACCCCTAAACTGAACTTCTCTCTTCAGCACACTTTCCTCTGCCCCATACTCAGTCATAAAGCTTTACCTACGGAGAAATGCATTCCTTGACACAACAAAGGTAGGAATCCCTACTCTAAACATGTTGTTTGAACTTTTGTCTCTGTCTAAATTCTATATTTTCCAATTAAAATGGAAAGTAGATTAGAACCTTATTCTAGTTATGCATACAATCAGAACAAAATGAAGCAGGAGGATTGCTTCAGGCTCTTCTGTTAAAGTTGTATTTATTCAACAACTCTTTACAGAGACCTGCTATGAGTCAGGCACTGTGGTAGGCACTGTAGGTACAAAGATGATGAGGACATAGGGCTCTTCCTCAAAGAAGCTTACACTGTAAGCTTCACAGTTATTATGAAATAGTTATTGCTTAAATTCCATATTCTTGACCTGCATTCTTAGATATTTTGGGTCTTGACAAATTTCTGTGTATTTTTCATTACTATACAATAGATGCTTGCTCAGTGTACTCTAAGATGGTTGGCTAACCTTCTGATCCAAAACGGTGGGCGAAACACTTGTATTTTTTCATCGTGTTCCCCCATACCTCCCTGAAAGAAAAGTATGGATGTTCAAGATTAAATATATTTATAAAGCAAAGGACAAAGGAAGGAGACATTATCAGTAGATAGGAGATTCCAAAAAAATAATTTAAAAAATGAAGGGTAAATTGAATAATATGGTGTAGAATTATTAGACATGTTTGGAAAACAAACAGCATGATCAAGACAATCCAGAAAAAGCAAAGTGAACCCTTGTAGAAATTAGAAGTAATCTGAGAAATACAGAGATGAACTAAGAAATAAACACTGTCATCCATTGGTATCCAAGGGAGGTAGTTCCAGGATCTCTCTTAGATACCAAAACTCAGAAGCTCAAGTTCCCGATATAAAATAGGGTAGTATTTTCATATAGTCTATGCACATCTTCCTGTACACTTTAAATCATCTCTAGATTACTTATAATACCTAACACAATGTAAATGCTATGTAAATAGTTGTTATAATGCATGGTTTACGGAATAATGACAAGGAAAAAAGTCTGTACGTGTTCAGTACAGACACAATTTTTTTTTCCAGAATATTTTTTTGATCCTCAGTTGGGTGGAATTCATGGAAGTGGAACCCAGAGACACAGAGGACAAACTGTAAATGAAACCAACAGCTTCTATTTAGTATACTCAGAGAGATTTGGGAAACCATTAAACCCATAAAATAAGAACAGGATGTAGTAAAAAGAAAAGCTGGACTGTGTGACCAAACGGACACACGTGTATGTTTGAGTTTATGGGGATGAGAACCAGGAATCTCCATAAGGGAAGGGCTAAACTGAGCTAATCAGGAAAGTAGGTGTCCTGTTCCCCAAGGGGGACAGAGCCGGGGTGTTTGAGTCAGAGGAAGCAACATAAGCAAAACACAGAGTGAAGCCGGAGGGCCTGCAGGTGGCTGCAGAGAGGCCCCAGGGCTGCAGAGTGCATGGAAAGGGGCCCGCAGCCGTGCTAACGAGGTGACATTTCATCTAGTCAGTGACAAGAAACATCGATGCTTTTTTTGGAGATAATTAATCGAAGAAGGGATTTCTATGATCAAACGTGCTTCAGGTTGATCGCCCTAAGTGATCACCATTTGGTAGATGGATTTCCAGGATTCAGTCCTGAGGCAGGAAGAAGGACCAGTCTGTGAGACAGCTTAATCTAAGGTGGTGGCTTTGGGACAAGAGTGGGGGATACAAATCCATGAAGGTGGTAGAATTGATTGGACTTGGCGAGCCTTGTAGCAACATTCATCTTGACAGAGAATGCAGGATGAGGAGCAGATTTCGGAGGAATATAATGAGCCCTTTTTTAGCTCTTTGTGAATGTTCAGAAATGGCAGCTGGTGTTGCATAATTGCAAAATTGGGGCTTAGTTAGTTATTGGCTTCTAAGAACATAAATGCAGTCCTTTTTCTCCCTCTCTGCCCTACTCTTTGAAAGATGATATCAAGGGGTGGGGCTCAAAAAGTGTTTTTTTGAGTAAGGACTTAAATGTAGGTTTCTTTACATTTTTCTTTACCTCCCTCACCCCTTTCAACATTTTGGTTGGCGTTGTTCTGATTACAAAGGTAATCCACCATCATGGCAAAAGTCCAAACAAAACAAAATTGTGGAAAGTAGAGAACAAAACTCTTGAAATACCCTTCCCAGAGACAACAATTATGAACAGTTTGGTGTACAGTCTTCCAGATTTTTTTAGCATACAGTATATTGTTTAATGTGGTCACTCTATATTTTATGGGATCTTACTATAGTACTGCTTTTAATTTGAAATACTTCAAATGTACAGAAAAGTAGAGAAAATAACATTACTACCTATATACTTACTATTCAGATTTAAGAGAAATCAACACTTTGCCAAATCTTCTTTTTTTGTAAATAAATTTTCAGGTACAGCAAACTACCCGATTACTGTAACCTCTCTCTCTCCTTCTCTCTTTCTCTCTCTCCTCTCTTTTTCTTTCTGTATCCCAGAAGTCTTTGCTATCTTCAAGCTGGTGTGAATCAGCCTTATGAATATTATTTTTTAAATAATTTTCTACAAATGTGTCTATCCAGAAACATTACAGTATATAGCAATCTTTTTTATTACTCTATTATTTCTATTAAATATTTATGATCATGGTATCAGACTGTATGTATCCTCTTGCAATTTGCTTTTTTTAAAAGCAATGTTACACTTTTGAGATTTACCACATTGCTTTATGTAGATTAAGTTTACTTTTTTTATCTACATTATGATACACAATTTGTTTCTCTACCTCACATTTTTTGGTATTATTGAGAGTACTGTGGCTAGGCATAGTGGCTCATGCCTGTAATCCTAGCACACTGGGAGGCTGAGGTGGGAGGGTTGCTTGAGGTCAGGAGTTCGAGACCAGCCTGAGCAAGAGTGAGACCCTATCTCTATTAAAAATAAAAAAATTATTCAGGCGTGGTGGTGCAAGTCTGTAGTCCCAGCTACTCAGGAGGCTGAGGCAGGAGGATCTTTTGAGCCCAAGAGTTTGAAGTTGCTATGAGCTAGGCTGACGCCACTGCACTCTAGCCACAGTGACAAAGAGACACTCTGTCTCAAAAAAAAAAAAAAAAAGAAAAGAAAAGAAAAAAGAAAGAAGAGTACTGCAAAGAGCATCCTTGAACACCCGTCTTATATAAACGTGAAAGACGTTCACAGACGTGGCACTATCACAGGTGCCCGTACTCAGCCAGACCAGACACAGACAAATGGCTTTCCAGTGAACAATACCTGTTTACATTCTCACTAGCAATTTTTACACTTTCCTGATTCCTTTCATCCTTGCCAACACTTACCATTTTTCACATTTTAAATTGTCAATCTTGTTGGTTATGAAATGGTATCTCATTGTTGTTTAGATAGGTATTACGTTTCCCTTGATACCTAGAGAGGTTGAACATTTTTTTTTCCATGTGCTTATCAGCCATTTGGGTTTTCTCTCTTCTGCATTTTCTGCTCATAGGCTCTGACTACTTTATATGTGTCTAGTCGTAGCCCATCCAACTGTTCTTTCTCTCAGATACTTCACTTTAGGGAAATCCTTTCCCAGCTCGCCCCTTGAACGGAGAGACCCAGAGTATCTGTTTTAATATAAATTTGAGGAAAATGATGACTAATTCTGAATAAAGAAGGGTGATGGGAGCAGATGGACAGTGTGTCTTTCTGTAAATAGGGGTTTTAGCCTACGAGGAGGTAAGATGAATGCACTGCCTCAAAATCCACCACCCACTAATGGTCTCCCAGTACAGAATGACACTGACATGCTCTGCCAGCATTTCTACCTGCCAGGATGACCCAGAGTGAAGGACAAAAGAGACAGTATTGCTGAATCCTGTGTGCAAACCTTGGCAGAGAACATACCTCCCCTGAAACCATTAAGGAGGCAGGCAGTAGTTTCCTGTCCAAGATGGCTTAGCCAAAAGCAGCTGGTCTTGTTCTCATTTATACGGTTTATAATGATCCTAAATAATTCTTGGAAAAAATCTGACTCATTTTGTCTCCTTTTAATTAGGATTTCTGTTTCAGCAATATTTTAGTGGTATTTATATCAACTGTTTTCTTTTCAGAACTTCTTGCTTTTTCTGTCTTTTTTTTTTCTGTTTTGATTAGACTGTGACTAAACTCTATGCTTCGTATGGCTATTTCTTGGGAACAAAGCATTTTTGAAATGGTGGGATTGGGGCTCGTGAAAGAGAACAGAAAGAACTGCGAACAGGGTCTCCTCCAGCACAAATGGTTAAGGAACACAAAGAGGGGAGTGTGCGGAGTGATCTCCATCTAATAGGGTGTCCCAGCTGTTGGCCTCTCCAGCACCGGCTGCGTCCTGACTGGCCCGTTGGCTCAGAAGCTGCTGTCCTGGTATCAGGGGTGCGGAGCAAACATCTGAGTGTTGCTGCACAGGGTCCTTCAGGCTGACTTTCCAGTCAAAAATTTTCCTTTGCGCCCAATCACCCCAGATTAAAATTGATGATCCAGTTTCAAAGAATGTTTTCTTTTATAAAAGGCATTTGACTTCACTCTTTCCACCAATAATACGAAATAAGGTTTTGAAACTTGACTGGAAAACTTATCCATTCCTAGTGAGATTGTAAAGGGCCACCTGCTCACTACAGGAAGCCTGGACAGATACTGGGTGCCAAGTTAATTCAAGGTGGATGTGATCATTTCCTTGTCACTTTCTCCACGCATCCTTGCTCTGCAATAGGGGTCATGGGAGGTAAGACGCATGCCAAAGGTGAGTCTCCAGAAGTCGACTCCTCTGTGAAGTGTTCTCTGAACATGATCCCCACAAACGCTGTCGCATATCTCTGTGTTTACCCCCGTTGTTATAATTATGCCCTCATTGCAGCTGTGCACTTATCTCTTGCCATCATAAAGCTTAGGCTCCCAAAAGTCAAGAGCAGAGAAGACTGTTCCATTCCCAGACTAATGCAGTGCCCCACGTGCCTGTGGGGTGATGTTAGTGGCTACAGCTAGCTGCCAACTGTCACAGGGTCCCTGCAATTCTTGCCAGGCTTTCCCTCCCAGCCCCACGCTGACCTGTCTTTCTCCTCCCTCTCTCTACTTACAAGGAGATAAATAGCAATACACTTGCACATGGGCTTACTTGTATTATATCATTTGTGTCATTACTCCACAACAGTAGATGAGGCTTAAAGACTAAATACCATATTCTTAAATTTGCAAATCTCTGAAACAAGAGAATCAGGAACAATGACAACATTCTGAGCTTCCCAGAAGATAACAACTATGGGGATTTTTGGGGACATCTGAGAGAAGTACACGCACAGATGATTTGCCTTTTATTGGCCCGTTCTTGCCCAGAAGGCGATACTAACTGAAACAAAGAAGCCTCATACTAGAAGGGTGTGGGGTCACGGCACCTTCAGGGTGGCCCTGTGTCCTGCTCTGATCTCTCTCTGGTTCCTTCTGTACTGCTTATCTCATTCCTTCACAATCCAGGGCTTGGGACATTTTTCTTCTCTGGAGTGGAAATGACAGAGCTGCGGAGCATTCGTTTCTGATTGGTATCCATGAGTCAGGCAAGAGGGCGAGGGTGATTAAAACCGGGCTCACGCACATCTTCCCATCATCTAAGCAAGTGTTCAGAAGTACAGGAAGAGCTCATGAGGGAGAGGTCCCCAGGAAGACATTTTCCATGGTAATGTCTGCAGGAGTAAGGCAGTTTTCCTCTGCACCAAAAAGATGGCACCATTCAAGCAGAGTGGCACAGCTGTGGCAGGATCTCTGTGAAGATGTCAAAGCAAACTGTATTAATATGAAATCACCTCTAGAAAACAGCACTGATGCCAAAAAAAAAAAAAAAGGTCCAATTTCATAGAGCAAGAGCTGGGATCATGACAACATTCGACAACTATAGTAGTTGGCCAAGAGGGTAAAATTATGCTTGAACTCTGAGGAGCCCCATAGATAGCTTAAATACTCCGCGTGCCTGCCAACTATGTCACGGTCCTTTTTCTGCCTTCCAGCCCTTCTTCTTTCTCTTTCCTTCTCCTCCCCCCTCCTCTTCTTCTCCTCCCCTTTTTTCTCCTTTCTATTAATATTTCTCCTCTTCCTCTTCTTTCTCTTCTCTCCCTTCCCTCCTCAGTCTTCTCAGACCTTCCCTTCCTTTCTCCTTCCTCCTGTAAGTGCCCAGTTTGATTCAACAGACACGTACAGAACTCCTACGTGTGCCGAAGATGACTGCTACAGGCTGGGCTGTCAAGATGAATCAGGTGTATTTCCTGCCCAGTGCAAAGGATGGCTTGATGGGTTCTGACCAGCGCCTCCCTGCACCTTCAACTTCTCCCTCCTGGAACACACTTTACACGCCAGCCTTGGCATTCTTACTCTGTAATACGGGCAATTGGAGTTTTTCTCAGTCTCATAGAAATTATCCTCAGAAAAGTTTGCTACTTTTTATTGAGCTCTAGCATCCAATCTAAGAATAAGTAACATATTTACTTTGCAACCATTATCTCAGGTCAAGTCCAAAAGCTCCTGCCTCCAAAAGCTCCTTGCATGATAAAATGTTTGCCCATTTCTCCTCCTGGTAGAGCTTCTGGAGCCACTGATGTTCCTGTCCTCAGGTTGCTCATGGGGGTGTCACTTTTAGATTACTTACTTTAAAACTCTTTAATCACTCTGGGATTTGATAGGAAAAGCTGGCACATCTGATTTGGAAACTCCCACTTTAGCCGACCGCTGTGCCCAGGCACACAGGGACGGGTGCAGCCGCAGAACACTTGCTGTGGTTGTGTAAATGACGCATCGGTTAACACAGGGCCTGGCCAGGGAACCCCAGAATGCCTCCTTTTCTAGTCAGATCAAAAACAGTCACCCTCTAAATAAATCCTATGGGAGTTTCTGTAGCAGCCTGATTGAGGTCAGCTCACCTTTAGGCCAACAGTGTGACTCTTCCTTGCCAAAGCTTTCTTTCGGCAAACTATTTTCAGCTTTATGCAAGGGATTAGGTTAACTCTTGCAAAACTGGTTCACCAGGAACAATGACTAAGTGTTTTGTTTTATTTTAGTATCCGGCGTATTGTGTGGAGTAGCTATAAATATATTTACGAGCCAGAGTTTCAAGGGAGGGGAGTATTAGCTTGCTGGAAAACAAGCCAATTGAGTTATGGGCCCTCACGCAGCCAGCATGTGGTGCTCTCATGTTCAGCTCCTGCAATTTTATTTTCCTCCTCCAGGACTTTGAGCGTGTCATTTTCTCTTTAATACTAACAAGTTGTCTCCACCCTGCTCCCCTTACGTGTGTGTGTGTGTGTGTGTGTGTGTGTGTGTGTGTGTTTCCTGATCTCCTAACAGGGCGGTGGACAGCCCCAAGCAGGTATGCCCACGTATTAACGTCCTATCTGCTAATTAACCGCACCACTGACAAACACGCCATGTTCTTATCCCTCCTTTGCAGGCGGTGAATCTGAAAGCTGAGAGAAGTTTTCTTTTCAACAGGAAGTGTTTTGGAGTCTGAACAACTCTGCCTTTAGACAGTGCAGCTTTTAGCCCCAGATCTTGGCGCTGAGGCGGCCAGAGGGAGGGGCGACTGCAGACTCTGCCACAGGGCTGTGTTTTCTCTGGTGTGTGCTCCGAGGAGCTGGTGACGGGAGGGAGGTTACAAAAGTGTTTATTGAAATAAGGATTTCCAAAAGGGGAACTTTCTTAAGGTATTAACTATGCTAATGTGCTTTGGGCGTAGTCAAGACAGAGTTCTAATACGTGTCATGTTTCACATTTATCATTGAAACCATGTCACCGGCAGCCTTTCTCTAAGTCTGGCATTCCGAGAAACACATTTCAGTGGTGCCTGAGGGTCTAGGGAAAGAAGAATAGAATGAATGGTGCATCTCAGAATAGAAAACTGCCCCACTTGCAGTTCCTTTTGATGTGAGTTGATGGATAATTTTCCAGTTTCTACCATTCTAGTTGGATTGGGGAGAGTAGCCCGAACTGGGGACTGCTTTTTGAGGATCCTGGGCTTCTGGGATTTTCCCAGTTCCTTTTAACTTCTTCTCTATGTCTTGTCTACTTTGAAAAATCAGCATCATCCGTTTTTTGATCGTGGGGCTGAACCTTTCTGCAGAGGGAGGGCTTGTAATCACATGTATATTTAGGCATTATTTACAACCTGCCCATCTATCTTTTTAAAGTTACAAGGCATATAATGTTTGGTAACCTCAGCACATTCTCAAACTCAGCCTTTTAACACTCCCCTTTCTTATTACCTGCAGGCTTCTTCCCTGGTGTCTCCTAACTCCATTACTGCCCAAAAGTTAAAAACTTTGTCTTCCCAGTTGCCTGCTTCACCTGTCTGGTCTCTACTGTCCAGGACTCTGCCTTAGAAATCTCAGACTCACAGCTCTAGGTCACTGGGGTTCAACTCTGCCTGGCCTCGGAGTCACCCAGGCTCCAAGCAAGTCCTACAGACCCTGGTCGGTCCTTTGACTCAACAGCCACTTCTCAATGGCTTCCCGGCTATGTTATTTTTTTTTAATCTTTACAACAATCTTATAAAGTGTATATTATCATCTTTATTTTAAGAATCAGGAAAACAGGATTCAGAGAGCCTGGGTCATTCTCCCAGAGGTACACAATTAAGAAATGGCCAAGCAGGAGTTCTGATACAGATCTGTCAGCATCTACAGTTTTGCTACTTAAAAGAATGTGGTCCCTGGACCAGCAGGATTATTTAATAGCATGACCTGGGATCTTGGTAGAAATGTAAATACTTGGGTGCTAGCTCAGACCTACTGTATGAGTTTCTTTGGGGATGGGGTCTGGAAATATGTATTTTATCAAGCCCTGCAAGAGATTCTGATGTACTCCAAAATTTAAGAAGCACGAACATAGAGTTCCATGCATTTCTCTACTATATTGTCTTGTCTCTTTCCTTATTTCTTTGCTCGGAAGATTGCTCGATTTCTTTCCCAGAAACCTCACTATCAGGTCACTGTGCAGTCTTACTCATATCTTTGTCAACCAGCAGTTTTATTACACACACCCTTCTCATTTCCTCATAATACTCGGTATCTGAGTGCAGGGATCCAACCTGGCTTCAGGTTTTGCCCTATCTTACCTCATTCTTTTGATTTCTTCCCTTGTACATTTTAATGTATTGAAGACACTGACTTTCTCTAAATTTGGAAGTGGCTGTGTGTATACACCACACACACACATGTACATACACACAGTTAAGTTTGATCACATCTACTTCATTAATATATATACATACCACAGCTGAGAAACCCATATTGACAATTCTCTTTAAGTTTGAATTCCCAGACAAAGAAATGCAAACATCTAGTGGCTTTGGAAAATTCCATTTAACATTAAACTGTGTCTCTTCAAAGTGAAATGGGTGAGGAGATTTTTGAATGTGGATCTACTGATAACATGGCACCTCCTCAAAACTATAATCTCAGTCAAGGTTGGATGATGTCCACGTCAAACCAGAGATGCTCCCGTGATGCTCTGCCCTTAGAGGTTTCAGGGTGGCAAATAACTCTTTTCGACTCTCTTCTGCCTCTCTTTGGATGTGCAGAAAGTCCAAGTAGTTCTGCAAAAGTTCGATTATTCTGTAAATCAGTTTGATCCTAACTTCAAAAGAATTTTTATGCTATTTGGGATACATAAAATGAATTTATTCCAATATCTTTAGCCTCATAAATAATGCATAACGATTAACATTTTGAAAGTGAAAGATTAACATTTTGAAGTTCAAAGTACATAGTTTTCTTGGATAGTTAATGCATCATCGTTAAATAGAATAAGGGGAAATAGAAGGCTGACAAGGAAAACTTAGATTAGGGGTCTTCATTTATTTTTCTTCAGTTACATTCACCTTCCCAGGTTGTTTCTTCAATGCCGAGGATATTCCATAAATGAATATTAGGTTGTATCTCTGGTTATCTGTAATGTCACATTAGTCTTTTCAGTGAGTTGCTTGTGGAATTATATCCTAACTAGAATTGCAGTTAGTTTATTGAGATCTATTGGATCCATATCTATCTTTCATTCTTCTTTCTAAATAGATCCTCACTGGATTAGAGCTCCCAGTCGTGAGTACTCTTGGGTCAGCTTTATTACTAAAAGAATTATAGCTTTGCTATACAATGACCTTGTAAGAAGTATCAGTGCAGCTTACTTTCAAATTCTGCTTAAATTTCAAATATGTTCTTGATATACTTTGCTTATCAGTTTATTGCCTTCTCATCTCCACTGTTTTTCCTGAGTAACAGTGCAAAACTCTATAAATAAAGCCCAATAATGTGGGATGACTCAAAAGTCTGGTTATTTTTATTAGTAAAGTATTTTAGGGGTGAGCACTCGACATTTTATATTCTCATGCCCCACAGCACTGAAAATACGTTTAAATATTTTTTCATTGTGGTGAAGAGAATATTTTAGAGGTTACTGGCAGAAAACAGAATTAGCAAAATAATGCTATCAATTATTATGTTGAATAATTTTAGAGGGAATGATGGCAACTTATACTTAACAATAAACATACAAGGATCTGTAAATGTTGGCAAATTGCAAGAAAAACACATTTAGAAAATTATGCTATGCTTTAATGTCCTGGATGTATAGCTAATTTACTTGTTTTTTTTTTTCTGAATGTTTAATATGAAATTTAAAGCACAATTGATCTTGGCTTGGGTAGGTCACTTGTACGTTAACTAGGAATCAGTTCATGTCCAAGGGCAGATCTACTCAAAGTGAGACCCACATAACCTCCTTGGTTTCCCAAGGGAGCCTTTTTAAATTTATCTTTTCCCCTTTCTTGTTGGCCTTGCCTTCTCTAGTTGTATGCTAATTTTTTGTACAGAATCCTGATTTTCTGGAATTTCTACCTAAATACATATCAGAGAATAAAAATTTAATAAAATCTTTGATTTTGAGAAGCTTTAGTTTTTCATGTTAGATTTTTTGAAGAGAAATCATTTTCATTTATTTCTGTTTTAATAATCCCCATGGTTTAATGATTAAATGTTAGTTATTTAATACATTTTTCAATATCCCACTTGTTAAATCCACGCTAAACCACAGACATATACAGTCAATGAACTGTAATTTCCCACTCAAAATTTCCACAAAGCAGAAATATAAATGTCTTCATTGTCATTACAAATAAACAAACAAACAAAACCAATGACAATAATGAAATAGTTTCTACATCTACTTCTGGGATGTTATGTTAGGCTTTGCATGGGTTGTATTTAATGGACATATTCTAATGATTATTATTTAAGAAGAGATAAAATAATCTCACTGTACTAACTAATCTCTTTTGCTCTGCCTCTTTCCATATGACACTTCATTAGCAGTCCCCAAAACAAATTCTGCACCAGAATTCCAACTGAGACTCAATTGTTTGCCTACTCAACATGCCCTGTGAGAAATCTTATGTAAGAGTTTTTATTTCAGAACTAGATGCCAGGAAAATTTTGCTTCCCCCAAGCAATGGCATGTTTTCTCCTTCAGGACAGTGAGAACCATGTAATCAAACATATTTTCCTTTGTACTCTAGCTGCCAGGAAGCTCAGTACAAATTTGTAGCCCAAGTTTTATGGCTATGTAAGACTATATGACCCATGTATCTGGACTCCTCCTTTCTCCTTGATATTGATCTTCAACCCTGACTTTGGTTTACAAAATATGCCATTATAAAATTATCTATAGATTGCCTGAAATTATTATGGAATAAAGTAGGTTATAAATAAACCAATAAGATAATTGTTTGACAAACTGCATTTTTATGGGTGATAGCTTTGTGAATGCTCTTTAGATTCCTAGTCTATTTCATTTTGATATACATTTCATATGGATTTACCATGTCCTGGACAAAAGTATTCCTGGCCAATGGTTTATAAATGTTAACAGTACTCAGTCTCTCAAGTGCCTTTCAGACTGTAGGAAGAGAGAGAAATATAATTAATACAAGACAAAATACAATAAGTATTAAATAGCAACAAAAGCAACTTGATGTAGGGGTACAGGGGAAGAAATAATTCATTCTGCAGGACCTTAAAAAATGAAGAGGTTTTTCAAAGGCAAACAATGGAAGGAAGGTCATTCCAAGCCAAGGAGGCTTCAGGAAGAAAGTATAATGTCGTTAAATGTCAGTAAGAACACTGCAGAGCATTAGTAATAAACAATAGATTGTCATTAATATTGCTCATTGAGGAAGACTAGTTTATTTAGAGGTGAGGTGAGTTGAATTTTTTTAAAGGGGACTTGTGGGTAATTTCACACCACTGGTGCTACTCACCTGCATTACAATGTAAAAATTGTCATTCTCCTTTTCCCTGATGACAGGGTATCCTTGGGATGTCTGTTACTCCTATCAGTCTTCATGGGGGCTATTTCTGAATTGCCCATCATAATGAAGAGAGGAAGCAAAAAAGGAAAGGAGAAGACAATACGAGAAGAAAAAGGAAGGAAAAAACAATGTGACCGTGATTAACTAGATTTTCCTAAGGCTGAGAGATCATGAGGACAGAGAATATATGGAAGTGTGCAAGATAAGGAGTTTCTCTGGAAGAAGGGTGAAGTGAGTATAGCATGTGGTGACTTCTGAGGAAAGATGTCAGTGAAGAAGTTACCGGGTTATACAGAGATGCTGTCAGGATGGGACCTGGTGTGATTTGACAAGGAACAAAGTCTGATGCCATTCGACCCTCCAGCACTATGGCGAGTGTTGTGTAGGGATGGGGAGATGACTGTGGAGTGGCTGGAGCACAGATGGAGGGGCAGGAGCAACCTGGGCCTTGCCCATATTGATGTCGGCCTTCTACCGACCATGTCACGTGGTCCCAGGGTGACCCTGCACTGTTTGACTTTGGTAGCTATTTTACAATAGCAAGAAGAGCTGCTTGAGCAGAACCGGGGGAAATTTCATAAACAGCAGCTGCAGTGATTCCTACTGGATGTGTGTGCTTTTGGAAACAATTTATACAAGGGCTGATTTCAACATGCACTAACATATACAGCTGGCATTTTATATGGAAACTTTAACAAATGGTCCCAATTGATGCTTAATTTACATTGATTAGAGAGTTCCACAGGCCCACACATTAGGGCTTGGGGATTTTGTGTCATTTGATGGAGATGCCAGTTTGATTCGGATAAATAACCAATTTTAGGGAATCCTGCTGCAGTTTGCCTGACACAAACTAGGCAGTCGTAACTTGAATTTCTTTTACTCACTCTTGTCTAGTGGCTTGAACTACCTTTCCATCTCTTTCCCAAGATTTAGGACAAGATGAATTCCCATGTCAACATCAAGCAGGAGAGCTTTGAGTTTCTAGTCCTGTCCTATGTGGATCTGTATCCTCGATTGGCTCACAATCTAGGTCAGAGTAGTTGCTAGCCTTGGTACGAAGTTTTTAAAATGGCTCTCATTCAGGGAGATGAATGAGAAAAACTCACACCTTCTGTGGGGAAGTAGCTTAATGAACAAAGTTAGATAGATTTCAATTGCCACTTATCTCTGTGGTTGGGTACTGTTGTAAAGTCTGTGCACTGCACAACCATTTGCACTGCGCCTAAACTAGGTTCTTTGGTCATTTTGCTGGGGGAGACTGTGAGTTCCATCCACCTCACTTGGCATATCACTAACAGACAACTCAAGCTCTAGGCAGATTATTGCACCTGCCCTACTTTTTCATCTGCCCTCACAGTTTTCTTCAGGATGACAGGAGTCCAAGCAACTAACTGTAATTCAATGTGGTGAATGGTATGAGTGCTACAGAAGAGTAACTATTAAGGGCTTTCAAAGTGTGAAGAGAAAGAACTCATTCTGTGTGGTGGCAGTTGCCTCAATTGGAGTAGTCCAGATCAGTGGTTCTCAACTCCCTCCCACCCACCACCAGCGGACATATGGCAAAGCCTGGAGTGTCTCAACTGGGGGTGGTGGTGCTACTGGCATCTAGTGGGTATAAGCCAGGGTTGCTGCTGAACACCCTACAAGGCACAGGAGAGCCTCCCACAATGAAGAATCATCTGGCCCAAAATGTTGACAGTGCTGCCATTGAGAAACCTGGTCATATGCTGTGGTTACAAATAACTTTTTAAAATTTCAGCTTAACCCAACAAATAATTATTTCTTTCTCATGTTGTATGTCCAGCATGCTTTGACAGCATAGCCCTGCTCATCAGGGAGTCTGAGCAATAGGAGATGCATTTCCATGTGGGCTTCCACCATCACTGTGTTGGGGGAAGGAATCTTTGTGGAGTACACCCTGGATTTTAAAGCTTCTGCCCAGAATTGGCATAAATCCTTTCCCTTTGCATTTCGTTTGACCATAATCCATCATATGACCATGTGTAAATTCAAAGGGGGTTGGTGGAGAGCGCATTTTTGTCTTGTACCCAGAAGGAGGAGAGAATGGAATAATCATGAACTATCCTCATGACGGTCATAGTGATGGTGGCCGTCATTTTGGGGTGGTGTGAGAAGTCAAAGAGGCTTTTCTGTTCCTGTTACTTATTGCTGTATAACAAACTGCTCCAAGCTTAGGGGCTGAAGATAATGATAGTGATTTTGTTTGCTCATGAAGCTGCAATTTGGACAAGGCTGGGTGAGAATAGCTCATCTCTATGCCACGGGGCATCAGCAGGGGCAGCTCGAAAACTGGGAGTGACTCAAGGCTGAGGCTGGAATCATCTGGACGCTTGCTCACTCAGATGTCTGGCAGTTGGTGCTGGCCATAGACTGAGACCTCAGCTGTGACTGTCAGCTTGACCACCTGCTCATGTCCTCTACATGTGGCTGTTTGGCTTCCTCACAGCATGGTGGCCGGGTTCCAAGGCAGGAAAGAAATTCTGCCAGTTTCTTAAAGCCTAAGTCTGGAAATTGGCACAGTATCTCTTCTACCATATTCTATTCATCAAGGAGTTCCAGAGGCCAACTTTAAGGGGAGGAAAAATAGACCCTATGTTGCAATAGGAGGAAGGTCAAGAAATGTGAGGGGCATTTTTTAAAATTGCTTCCCAGTTAGATGACAGAGTAGAAAAGCAAGATTTCTTTAAGTGGAGTTTGGGGAATGGGTATTCTAGACAAAGTAAATAGCATGAACCAAGGGACAGGAACATCACAGCTGAATTCATCTCAATTTTTTAGCTGGTCCTACCTCACAGGTACTTACTCCTAGTGCTGATACAAACCTCAGAAAATGTTTTGATCTAATTAGGAAGTGTCCATTAAATACATCATGTTTCACAAATGTAAACTACGATCTTGATTTATGTTGATTTAAATGTCTAGAATTACACAATTCATTCTAGTGCAAATAGATAAAATTATTAAGAAATTAAAAATATCATCACCAAATTTTTCTGTTAGATGTATATTTTTGTAATAATAGCTTAGTTTATCTCAGTTTAAGATTTAGTACATTAGTGGCATTCACTCTGCTTTGAATTCACTTTGCTTTGAACTTCATGGTTCGATTTAGATTTCAAAGCATGCTGGGCTTGACCTGAAGCACTTTTTAAAGAATCAAATGCAGTAGGAGTTGAGGAATAACTTAAATAAGTCATCCTTTTTCTGATTTTGAGAAAAGAGTTACCACCAATATCCATGTGTGTTCCTATCTTTCTTTCTTTTTTTTTTTTTTAAAGATGGAGTCTCACTCTGTTGCCCAGACTGGAGCGCAGTGGCTATTCACAGGCACGATCATAGCACACCACAGCCTCAAACCCCTGGGCTCCAGTGGTACTCCCACCTCAGCCTCCTGAGCAGCTGGGACTACAGGTGGCATTACCCCTGGCAAGTTCCTATTTTTCTTGAGTTAATCCTAACAGCATTGGCCATGGGTCATAAACCGTAGAATTTTAGAGTTCAGAGTATCCTTAAAGGTCATCTAGGTTGAACTCCCTGGTTTTGCAGATGAGGAAACTGAGAATCAGAGGTAAAGTGACCTCTGGAGTTACAAGTCACTATTATTATACAGAAAGAAGTGCAGCTGGTGCGTGTTGAGGGGATCTACTGATGAGCTACAGCGAGTCTGGTGTGCCCCCTGTGTTTGGGATGAGGGAGAAGCAGCTTCTCGGCCTCTGTAGCATTGACTTCTGTGATCTCTGTCCCAGCCCTTGGCCGCATCTTCCTCCGTTGCCCCAGGCCTGAGCCATTCCATCTGCCTCCTGATTATTCACTGACAGCTGCCTTTCCCCTTACCCTTTGTTCTTCTCCCTCTTTCAAATCCAAGGGGGAGAAGCTTGGAGTCAAGTGATAGCATTTGAATGCACCTCATGAAAAATTCTATAACAAGTGTATTTGACTGTTTGATCTCTGGCTTCTCCCACACATTTGCCCTTTATACTCTGACAGCCCTAAGCTCCATTTCCTTGGAGCAGATTGCAATTTCAATGGGAAGGAAATAATTGTGTAGCTTTCAAGCTGAGTTCAGTTCTGACAAGGACTGAGCAAAACTCAATCCTGGGCGACTGTGGGATCTCAGTCGCTCAAAGATCTCTCTGCAAGGACAGCTTCATGGTTATGACCTTGAAAAACAGCAGACCTACTTTCAAATTTCAGCCACACCATTTCCTAGCTGTG
Source organism: Avahi laniger (assembly GCA_963575035.1). Lineage (NCBI taxonomy): Eukaryota > Metazoa > Chordata > Mammalia > Primates > Indriidae > Avahi > Avahi laniger. The sequence goes on from CAUYSK010009329.1 coordinate 59,310, forward strand.
TGATCTTGGCAAGATACTTAAAACTCACTAGACTCAGTTTCCCCTTTTATAAATGGGAACGCTAATTAGTGCCCACCTTGGAAGGTTGTTCAGTCATTCAACAAATTTTTGTTGGGTGCCTCCTGTGTGTCAAACCATTACAGTTTACAATCCAGTGAGGAAGATGGACATGAATTAAACAATTACAAAAAAAAAATGTAAAACCGAATCTGTCATGAGTCACAAAGAAGAGGTATATGAGAATGCGTGTGGGAGGATATAACAGGTGAGGGGGTTATACGATTTATTATCCCAAATGGGACATTTATGAAAGTGAAAGGAGGTGCTGTTAATCGAGCTAGAACAACAGGCATAAATCTGGACTCATTGGGCAAACTGGGACACATTTTCCTCCCCGATTCCCCCTTCCCCACCCTGACCGTGAGAGGGAAGGTCAGAGAAAGCTGGGGAAGGCTTCCCCGGGGAAGGTCAGATGAGACTGGAATCTATGGAATGAGTTGGGATTACCAGGCAAAAGGAAGACGGCAGAGTGATGTAGGCCAAGAGGGCGAGTAGCTGTGCACACTTTAAGGCAGGAGGAGGCTTGGGGTCTGCAAAGGACGGAGGGAAGCTCGGTGTGATGAAGACCTGAGGGCCGTATGGCTTTAAATGGTTTGCTTTGCTGGTGTTAGAAATGTGGGCTGTATCAAGGTGGGTTTAAAGCAGTGGAATTGCAAGCAGGGATGTCTATGGAACTTGGAAGGGAAGATGATTACAGATACAAATCTGGGGATTACTGAAGCCAGAGACTTATCAATGGGATCACTCAATTCTCTTTTCTTTCACTCTTACCCTCAGTTTCAAAGGTCTGGTCTCTCCTTTTCTTGGTCCGTCCCAGGGATTATAATCCTCCAGCCTCAGTGCCTTTCTCTCTATCTCCCTCTGCTTGGGAGGCTGCTTCTCCTCCCTCCCTCCATAATTTAGCTGCAACTGCTCCCCCGGATCCCTTCTATGGGTCGCATGTGGCATTAGCAACCTGGCATCTTTGTTTCCTTCTGAAGCCCAAATCAGAGCTGTGATTATGTGTCTTGGTGATTATTTGCTAAATGGTCATCTCCCCTACTTTTAAGGTCATTAAATATGAAATATCCAATTTGGAATCAAAAGCGTAGTTTATTATATCTCAGACAAGAAGCAGTACAATTAATCAAAATATGCACCTAAACTATCCACAAAGTTTTGCCATCTTAACGGTAACTTGTTTATGCCAGCAGCAAAGAAGCCTGGAGAGGGAGTGGTGATGAAATTGAGAAAGGCGTTTTCCACAGCTTGTTGAGAATGGAATATTTTCCCTTGCAAGAAGTGGTCCAAAGCCTGGAAGAAGTGGTAGTCAGTTGCTGCAAGGTCTGGTGAATATGGTGGATGACAGAGAGTTTCCAAGTCTAGCTTCTGTAGTTTGAACAGCGTTGTTTGTAAGACGTTGTCAAGCATTGTCTTGTAACAGGATTGACCTGTCTCTATTGACCAGTCTCGGCTGCTTAATCATAAGCGTCCTCAACATTTCATCCAATTTGCTGCAGTAGACATCCATTGTAATTGATCGACCAGGTTTTATGAAGCTGTAGTGGATAATATCAGCGCTGGACCACCAAACAGACACCATTAGCTTTTTTTGATGAATATTTTGTTTTGGGCTGTGTTTTGGCACTTCATCTTTAGCCAACCATTGTGCTGAATGCTTTTGATTGTCAAAAAGAATCCATTTTTTATGACGCAGAACAATATTGTTTGCCTTTATGTCATGACAGCAAAGAAAGGCAAGCTTTGAGACGGTTTCTCTTCTGACACTCGTTTAATTCATGTGGAACCATCTATCCAGCTTCTTTACCTTGCCCATTTATTTCAAATGGTCCAATACTGTTGGAATAATAATGTCAAACTTTGCTGCTAATTCATGTGTAGGTGGAGATTGATGTGCTTCCACTAGAGCTTTGAGCTCATCATTATCCATCTTGGTCGCAGTTTGCCCACGTGGCTCATTTTCAAAATTAAAATCACCAGAACGGAACATCTCAAACCATCCACCTACTGTGCGTTCATTAGCCACATTCTTCCCAAACACTTCGTTGGTATTTTGAGCTGTCGGTACTGCATTAGTTCCACAACAGAACTCATATTAAAAAATAATACGAATTTTTGACTTACATATGGTTTCATGAAGCTTGCTTAAAAAAAAAAAAAAATTGAAGGACAATCACAAGCCAAAACGTGCATTTGAAAGAATAAGGATGTACCTTCACAGTAATAAACAAAGAAACAAAAAAACAAGAAGTGTCAAAGTGAAATGCCAGAGATATCAACTGTCAAGCTTAGCACTTAAGGAAATCGGACATTCCATACTTAATAACCTGATAGATTTTAGTGTCTGGAGTGATTGGCGAACCCCATTGCATCCCTAGGGCTTAGCTTAACGTCTAACACTTAATGAACCTGTAGAAACAGTTAAGTGTCCAGTGGGTCAGTTAGGGGGACGGTAGTTGTTAAAACAGTGGTGACTTCTCAGGAATGGGGACAAACAATTGCCTTTGTGAAGCAGTTGGTTGTTGTTGATTAAGGAATGAGATTAAATTTCCCAGGACGCTTGGTGTGTGAACTTGCAACAGCGCCATCTGGTGGAAACAAACAATACAACTGTTATCTTGCAGACTAGGGTCACGGTTGTTTAAATAATGTTGCTTTGGGAGAAAAGACTTTTTTTTTCTTTACACTTAAAAAAACATGAATAAAGTTCTTTAGGGAGAAGATACATTTTCTTTTGAGACTGTTAGTTGGAAAATTGGATATTTATTTAAAATAGTGTTCAGTTTTCAAAGAAGAGAGAAACATTTGAATCACTGTAATGAAGACGGGTTTATTGAAGGGACACATGTGGAATAGGAAGTTAGAGATCTCCACCCAAAGCCAGCATCTCAGAGAAACAGGAATAGGTAAAAAGCTGGGCTTCCCAGAGACCGGTTTGCATTTTTGAACTGACCAGACAGCGAGGGCATTGCTCATCTCTGGCTGGTTGTCTTGCAGCCCTGTTGGTGACAGGTGCAGACCCTAGTCACTTATTCCTTATTGTCCCTCCAGTGAGGCCCCTCCCCTCCGTTCCTAACACGGTGATGGCAGGGGCAGGGGTTGCACAGTATGACGGGGTGGGGGCACTAGAGCATACTCGTACTATTTGTTTCTAATTTTTATTTTCGGGGAGAAGGATGCATTCTCCTCTGTCCTCTTGGGATCTCCGGCCGGGTCTAAGAATTAAATTACCATAAAACAGGTTAACAGGGAAAAAACATGAGACATTTATTAATTTTTACATGTGCTTGGGGACTCTCACAAGAGAGTGAAGACCCAAAGAAATAGCAAAAGCAGAAAGCCTCAATACCTTTTAGACAAAGAAGTGATAAATTTGTGAAGAAATGACAAGACAAAGGGGTTTTCACTAGGGGAGTAAACTGTGGGAAAGTCACTAGGGAGGTGTAAAGACAGGGAAAGACAGGGTTAGTCTAGTAAACTTACTTGTGCAGGTCCATTGCAGCATCGGTTCCCAGTCTCTGGACAAGGGTTATTTTCTTGTCCTGGTGTAGGCATCTTTCTCAAAGGCATCTTTACGGCTAACTCCGGGAAGAAGGGGGCAGGTCAGACGGCCCTTTCTGCATCTGCTGTTTCTCTAGCCTTTCGATCAAAATAATCAATATGCGAAATCAGCTTATTTTGGGGCGGGGTGGCCCGTTTCACCAACATAATGGGAAAGAAATGTGACTTTTTAACTCAGTGATAGAAAGCACAAACTTTGACTATGTCCCACAATTTCTGTGACTGATTTAATGTACCATCACGTCTGTTTCATATTTGATTAAACTTGTTTGACTAATTTTTCCCTGGAATGTTGGGGAAATTTTGAAATGATTTGAGAGCATGCTACAACTTGGGGAGGAGAGAGACATACTCCCCAATTCCCTCCGCACCTCCCTTACGACCTGCAGTTCTCCTCTGCTTCTGATTCAACTACACTCGCTGCTGCCAATAGACCGACTGAAGGATTTGAAACCAAATGATATTGATTTTGGCCAGTCATTTCTCTACATCTGATGTCCCCAGTGGACAGAGCGTTTGTGTCTGGCTACTTCATAGACCACTGACCAGCCTACATGCCGTTTGCTCAACGATCTGGTGCCCTGTCTTATTCCATTCAGAGATGGCTCTTGTAGGGAGTCACATCATACATGACATAGCCACAGTATTAGTTCAAGTGGTTTTGCTTGAAATGGGCTTAAGTTACAAGGGAATTTATTTTTTATATAAATGGCAAGTCTGGCATTCAAATGGCCTTCAGGTGAGTGTTGATCCAGTCATAACAAGAACGTTGTTTATTTTTTCCATTTTGCCTTCAGCAGTGTTGGCTTCATCCTAAGGTTGTCTTCTTTTGTGTCTGTCAGGATAAACTAGATTATATTATGGTAACAAACAACCCTCAACTTTTAGTGGCTTAAGACACCAAGGGTTTGTTTCCTGCTCCTACTACTTACCCATCTGTGTCACCTTCCCTCCAGGACCCATTCTGATGGAGCACACATACAACCAGAAAAAGGTGCTGGACACCAAGGCAGAGGGAACAATGGCTCTGGAAGGTTTTTTGTGAGTGATTCAATGCTCCAGCCTTGAAGCCATACATCTTATTTCACTCTTAACTCAGTGGCCAGAGCTAGTCATGTTGCCCCACCCAACACAAGGCCATATGCAATCCCACCATGTGCCCAGAAGAAAGGAAGGGGAAATATTTGGTGAAGAGAGCTAATGACCACCCCAGGCTGTGTCCTTAACAATCAGGGCTACTTGCTTTCTCATCCAAGAAGAAAAATGGCCAAAGGCACATAGTGTAAGAACATTCGATAAGGAATTGTACATGCTATTCGTTCCAGAAATAGAGTATACTGTGTATTTAACTTAGTTGCTTTGAACATCTTTAAACAGGTAAGAGGTGTGTATCAGCAAGCCTCTGTGGCACTCAAATGTTAAAGGTTTTCATTCTACCTTGAAGAAAATACATAAATAACTAAAGAAATTTTTAAAAAGTACAGAAAAAGAACAAAGGTAAAGAAAGCCCACTCTGGTCGGGCGTGGTGGCTCACACCTGTAATCCTAGCACTCTGCGAGGCCGAGGAAGGCGAATTGTTTGAGCTCAGGAGTTTGAGACCAGCCTGAGCAAGAGCGAGACCTCGTCTCTACCAAAAATAGAAAGAAATTAATTGGACAGCTAAAAATATATAGAAAAAATTAACTGGGCATGGTGGCGCGTGCCTGTAGTTCCAGCTACTTGGGAGGCTGAGGCAGGAGGATCGCTTGAGTCCAAGAGTGTGAGGTTGCTGTGAGCTAGGCTGACGCCACAGCACTCACTCTAGCCAGGGCAACAAAGTGAGACGCTGTCTCAAAAAAAAAAAAAAAAAAAAAAAAAAGAAAGCCCACTAGGATCTCCGATAAGAAGTGTGTGAGATACTTGACTATCAGTGGTTTATACGTATGTACCAGGAAAATCTCTCATTCCTACTTCATTTTCTAACAGTGAGGAAGGCACATTGGCCACCAGCAACCCTGGTAAATATTTGCAGATTTGAATTTCACAAATTGAAACACAGCCTGCTGATGGCTTTGCTCCTGACATCAAAGGGCTGGGGCAGCTATCACAAAACCGTGTGCGGGAGACTTCTTAGACAAGGAGATATGCAATTCCTAATAAGGAAAGTTTATTATGAAAGACTCTCTCATGCTGCCTCTTTAGAGAAGCACATTTTACATGTGTAACTGTCCAAAGTTCCAGCCAAGATTTGTTCACCCACAGGAAAGAAAGAATGACGCAATGCTGTTCTCGCAGGGCAGGAAAAGCCTCTTGCCAAGCGGGTCAGCGGGGCACAGAGACCGCATTCCTCACAGCAGTGCAGATTGGCTCCGATTCACTGAACTCTGTGGGGTCACGGTGCTCTGTGACAGATTTCAGTTTCTGGAAAAGGAAGGGCCACCTTCAGGGCTCCTGCTGTTCACCCTCTATTAGAATCAGGCTGAAGACAGAGTGGCCATTTGTAGCAGCTGGCATGAGGTGATCCTGGCTGCCCACGTGTCAGCCCCAGGAAATGGCGACATTTTCCAAGCTTCTCGCCACGTGGCCCTGAGTATGAATAAAGGTTAGTGATTCTCAGGGGCGTACACAGAGATTGCGAGATACCTCACCCAAGTGCCTTGCCCAGAAAGAAGGGGGTCACCACGTCTTTGATGTCGCTGGGAGCTGTGCCGTCTGTGTTCTGTTGGCTCCCTACTGGGGAGTAAGAACAATAACAACAGCATTAGCAATAAAACCCAGATGTCAGCACAGGCCCTGTGTTCTCTGTCTTCTCTAAGATTTCTATACCTTCCCAGGGAATAATGTTGGATCACGGCTGGCTTCTAGTCCCTGCTTGTGGGAGAACTCACGCCACATTTCTAGCCTCTCAACTCCCGTGCAAGTTCCCTTCTCTGTACCTCCTGCTGAACCCAACGCCATACTCACCCCCTTTTCTTTAAATTATACCAAAAAGAAAAAACAAAAACCCTCATGGGGCATTTATGTGTGACAGTCTTCACTGCATGTTTGAGAACACGGGTGGAGATTTGTATCCTAGCAGAGCAGATACCGTAAATGGAAATAAAACAAAACACAAAAGTCAATCTTCAGCCACCACAGCTTTGCTTTAATCTATTTATTTATTTATTTATTTATTTATCTATCAGGCAGAGTCGTGCTCTGTTGTCCCAACTGGAGTGTGGCGGCATCATCATAGCTCACTGTAAGCTCAAACTCCTGGGTTCAAGTGATCCTTTTGCCTCAGTCTCCCAAGTAGCTGGGACCACAGGTGTGTGCCACCACGCCTGGCTAATTTTTTTATTCTCTGTGGAAACAGGGTCTTGTTGCTCAGGCTGGTCTCAAACTCCTGACCGCAAGTGATTTTCCTGCCTCGACCTCCCAGAGTGCTGGGATTACAGGCATGAGCCACCTCACCTGGCCTGCTTACTATTATCTTTCACTCTCTCTGTACTTCTGTAGCTCCTGCTTGGAAATGGAAATAGACCCTATTCTCAGTCTCTGTGCTGGGGACTTTCTCACAAATCCAAAGGCAAATTCACGTGCTCTTGCTCTGATAAACTGTCCTCTTTGGGATTCATCCCTCCTTGCCCATATCTCTGTGATTGAAAGGAGGCTATATAAGAGATTTCTTTTCCCAGTGTTGTGAATTGTGTCCCTCCTCTGTTCCTTTACCTTGGAAGGCAGACTTGATTATAGCCAGTGTTGATTAAAAACAAATTTTTTTCCTCTTTTACTAGAATAACAGTGTAACAGAACATTGTGAGGTGCTGACTGTTCTCTGCTTCATAATGGTATCTCTTATTACTAATATCGTTTTCTGCCCCCGCAGGTTGCTGAATAATGTAGCATACACAGTGGACACAGAACCCTGATAATAAAATTACTAAATTTTCCAAGGTCAAGGGTCTGGTTTTAGGCCGCAGGATACCTGATCCTTGCCTTCTGTCTGCCAGAAAGGCCAAACTAATTTCGAAATCTTCATCTGAGAACCATGTTAAAGGGGGACCAAGAGAAAAAATGATATCTTTTGGGAAAATGCAGAAATCACACTGTGGAAAGTATTCCTTCCTACTCTTCTTCCCATGGGGGAGAAAAACTTTGGACTTGTTCCTTTCCATTTCCTGTATATTTGGGAACATCAGCACTGTCTGTTCTCTCATCTCCACTTAGTTAGGTTCTGACAATGATCTCTTGTCTTAAAGTTGCCCACTACTAGATCAGCAGAGTGTTTGGTAATAATTAAACAAGGAGAAAGTTGTAGGCAAGACGTGACTTAAATAAGAGAGAGGATACAAGGGAGATACCTTTATTTCCCACCATTTGATTGGATTTCCTTTCATTTGGTAGATGCTGAGGAAGACGGATGGGATGAAAGCCTTCCTGCAAATACCTCCCAAAAGGGTTGACCAGTGGGTGAGTGGATCTCAGTTACAAAAAACCTATAGGCTGAATTTTCTAAAGAAAGGGCTTGGGAGAAAGTACAAGGAGGCCAAGTTGAAGCTACATTTCCACATTGGAGACTGTACAGAGGAAGACATCCCAGCACCCTCCAATGAACCAACACATGCAAGTTCAGCATTTGGACACCTGCCACACTTTGGGGACCCAGGGCCTTTCCATGTTGGTGCAGGAGAAGCAGCAACAGGCACCGGAAAGGAGATATGAGACTTGCCATCAGCAGCTTGTGGTTTCTCAAATAAGTTCACGTTGCTCCTCTCTCTCTCAGCCATTGCCTGAAGTTTTGGGGGTAGGCACAGCTTGGAGAATTGGAGAGGAGAAAGGGAGGAGGCAGTAGTGAGAAAGTAGATCTTGCCTCGAGTGATGTGCTGGAATCGGTTCATACTTGGGAATTTTGCCAGTTGTTACGTTGGTAGCCTGAGTCAGCTGGGGTGGGAGTACTCAATATAGCATTCGATACACACCGGGAAACAGCAAATGCTCCAAATCAGGGCCTTTTGATTTTTTTCTCCCATAGAGAGTCGGTTTAGTAGCACACCACTGCTTTCTCCCCACCCCAGGCAGTTGCTCTTGGGAGACAGTAAGAACTTGACGTGGCAACTCGTCTGGACCGTCTTAGTAACCAAAGGGGATTAAACAATCTTAACACTAAACTGATAGATAATGAGTAAATCCTGCTTCTCAACGAGAAAAGGAAGGGCAACAAAAAATTGTTTCAGTTGTCAGAAAAACAAAATACTCTTCTATATTTTTACTGCAATGGGTTGCTATGTCTCTGTGATGGATTGAATTGTGCCCCCCAGAAAGCTATGCTGAAATCCCAACTCAGCACCTAGGAGTGTGATGTCATTTAGGAATACAATCTTTACAGAGATAATAAAGCTAAAATGAAGTCATTAGGCCCTAATCCGATGTGACTGGTGTCCTGATAAGGGAGAAACTTGGACAGAGAGATGGACATGCACAAAGGGAAGACAAAGTGAAGACACAGGGAGAAGATAGTTATATAACTGAGTGTTGCATCTGTAAGGAATGTCAAGGATCGCCAGCAATCCCCAGACTCTAGAAGAGCCTGAAGGACTCTCCTGTAGAGCTACTTGATCTTGAACTTCTGCCCTCCAGAACCGTGAGACAATATATTTCTGTTGCTTTAAGCTAGTTTTTGGTACTTGTTATGGAAACTAACACAACCTCCAAAGTCCAACTATAATCATAAATACCATTTATTAAGTATTTACAATGTCTGTGGTGTGTGTCAAGTGCTTTATTTATATTATGGGAATTAATCCTTACAGAAGCCCTGCAAGGGCAAAGCTTCCATTGGTCATTGGAAAAGAGCTTCAGGGAAGGAGGAGCCTCAGACATCTCAGAATCAGTAACAGGGAACTGTCACTAAATTTCTCGAGACAGAACTTGAAGAGATGAGTACTCGCAGGAAGGAGTTATTATAATTCCATCTGTACCCATGCACTGCTCTGGTTCACTTAAAAACTAAAAATGTATCTTTTGGTTTAAGGCAACAGCTCCCAACCTCTTTGGTACCAGGGACTGGTTTCATGGAAGACAAATTTTCCACGATCTGGTTGTGGGCGGTGGTTTCAGGTTGATTCAAGCACATTACATTTATTGTGCAGTCCAACCTCTCTGCTAATGATAATCTGTATTTGCATCCACTCCCCACCCCTAGCACCACTGCCTCGGCTCCAGCCAGATCATCAGGCATTAGATTCTCATAAGGAGCCGGCAACCTAGATCCCTCACGTGTGTAGTTTACAGGAGGGTTCGTGCTCTTATGAGAATCTAATGCTACTGCTGATCTGACAGGAGGCGGAGCTTATGCGGTGATGCAAGTGATGGGGAGCAGCTGTAAATACAGATGAAACTTTGCTTGCTCACCCCCTGCTCACTCCTACTGTGCGGCCCAGTTCCTAATAGGCCACAGAACAGTATGGGTCCACAGCCTGAGGGTTGGGAACCACAGGTCTAAGGGACATGACAGTAGAAAGAGAGATAAGCACGCACAGCCAAACAAATAGGACAATCTCAGACAGTTTGCAATTGAGTCACGGTGGTGTAACTCTTAAGCCTTGAGTGCTCCAGGGAGGGAGCTGGCTCAGATACATAGCTGCCTGGGTGTTCCAGCTACCCCGGGCCAAATGCTTCCGGCTAAATGATTTAGCAAGAATAAAATACCAGGGCACAGAGTAGAGCCAAGTTGAGAAGGAACAGTATTCTACGCTTGCCAATCCAAGAGGGTGTGAAATGGCGGCAGGGCTGTGAGGGAAGTCAGATGGAGGGTGGTGGGTGGTGGATGAGCGAATGATTATCGTGATCTTGAGCGCAGAGGCCAGGAGGATTACTGAGTAGGACAACAATATGGGGGAGGCTGCTTTTAAACTGCTACACCGAGTTTATTTTGCTTTGACTCAAATCTTGAAGCTACAAAGCTCATGACATAAAGCCCAGGATAAAAATTAGGGGCTTCGGTCCAATGTTAACTTTTGGAGTCAAAATATCTTAATGAAACAAGAGTTTTAGTGGCTGTCAGAAGACAGTGACAATAGCTAGGATGCCCTCTCTTGGAGAGCACGTCTACTATAATGAGAATGCCACCAGAACCTTAGAAGTGGCAGAACTTTTCTCAAAATTCAAAGATTTTGGTCCTTATATGGGTGGAGAGGTAGGTGATTGCTGTGTTTTCCTGGCCTGATCTCTGGTTCATGCATAGATCTCACATTTAGACCCATGAAAAGTCTTTCTTTATTTACTAAGTGTCTCTTTTATGCTAGGCTTTATGCCAACTGCTGGGAACATAAAAATGAAAATGCACTTCTTGCTGTCAGTAAAAGTTAAGGAAAAGTCTTATAGAGAGATAACTATTATAACGGCATGTAAAAATTACTCTGAGAGGTATGTATACAGTGTGTGGGAAGCCCAGAGGAAGGAGGAACCCACCCCTTAGTGATGGGGGGTTGGCTGTCAAGGAAGGCTTCACGGAGGTGGTGTAATTGTAGGATTAGGGTCCATGTAATAGGTTGGCAGGTGCCAGATTACAAAGGCTCTCGCGTGCCAGGTTTAGGGGAGCCATTTAAGTCTTTTAAGCTGTGCAGCGACATGATTACATATGTACTTTAGAAAAATCTCTATGGCAGCGATGTGGAGGATGCAGTGACAAAAATATACACTTCGGTTCACTTTGTTCTGCATGGCAATCTTACCTTTGACTGTATACACATCTTACTGATTAGGCTCAAGCAACAAAATGCACACTTGGAAATCCCGTGTTACGTGCCTGAACTAGCCTGTCGCTCAATATTGTCTGTGGAAACAGTGAAGGCTGATGAATAATAGGCTGTGTTCGAAGGTACAATCTCATGATTATCACCCGTCCTGTAGGCGCTCCCTCTTTTCAATGAAGTATTCCACTGTATCTTAGACTTTGCAAAATACACTACCAAAATTTAACAATAGATCTCTTGGAACATGACTGTGTGGCATTAAGTATCCTATCTGACAAAGTCAAAAATAAGATGGTAAAAGTTATCCTACAAAAATCCTAACGTTCTCAAGCTACTTTTTAAAGTTGTTTCTATTTTTTGTTTTAGTTATTTAGAAAAAAATAAATTCAAGCATTCTCTTACATTTAAATAGTCACAAAACAGAAGTTCTTAACAATGAATTGTGTTAGAACTTATTTTCTACTTTACCCTATATTCTATAAGTGTGGTTCCCAGCGTCAGTGTGTGCCAGAATCACCTAGAGAGTTTGTTAAAACAGAGTTCTGGGTTCCACCTCAAAGTTTCTCATTTAGTTGGTAGAATCTGAGAATTTACATTTCTAGCATGTTCCCAGGGGATGCTTAGGCACTGGTCTAGAGATCACACATTAAGAACCATTGCTCTGAAATAATAATAACTAACTTTTGTTGGACACTTTCTATGTTGTGTTCCAAATGCAGGTTGAGTGTCCCTTATCCAAAATTCTTGGCACCAGAAGTGTTTCAGATTTCAGAATTTTTTGGATTTTGGAATATTTGCATATACATAATGAGATATCTTGGTGGTGGGACCCAAGTCTAAACACCAAATTTATTTATGTTCCATATACACTTTGTACACATAGTCTGAAGAAAATTTTATACAGTATTTTAAATAATTTTGTGCATGAAACAAAGTTTGCATACCTGAAGTCAGATGTGGAATTTTCCACTTGTGGAGTCATGTTAGTGCTCAAAATTTTCAGATTTTGGAGCATTTCAGATTTCAGATTTTCAGATTAGAAATGCTCAACCTGTACTTTCCTCGCGTTAGCTCATTTGATCCTCATGGCAATTGTAGGACGCAGGCATTTTTAGTATCTTATTATTGCAAATGAAACTGACACTTGAGAAAGTAAGGCAACACATTCAAGGTCACGCAACCAGTAAGTGGTGGGTGAGGACTGAACCCAGAATTCTGCACGCGAATGACTCGCTGTGATTTCCCTGTTGGTGAATTCGTATCTCCTAAGTGTACCACGTACCCAGAACCTTTGAAATCCTGAGAACATTTTGTTGGTGTGTTTTGTAACCAATATTCCCTTGTTCGGAGATGAATGTTGTTCTTCGTGAAAACATCCATATTTTTAGATAGAAACTTACTTCATCTCCCTTGAATATTTCTGACTGTAGAGAAATTGCCAAACCTGCTGACTCATAACAAAAATAAAGAGCATCCACTATTCAGTTTATGGCTTTTAGTTTTGGGAGGTGGTGGGAGGAAAAATAGATTACCACCCACTAAAGATCATTTTATCCAATGCCATTTACAGTAGTGTGTATGGAGGTGTTCTTGAGCGCTTTGTGAAGATTATTTTTTCAATAGTGCAGATGGCCCTGATAAATATTTAAGGCGTCTTGGGAAACAAGAGTATGATCCTGACTCAGGGGAAATTGGTCATGAAAATTACTTTGTTTCAAGTGTTTTGGCCTCTGAGCACCTAAAATGGACACATATTTTATTGGCTTATTAACTCGTTGCTGGAGTCACCGAAGGCACAAGCTGCAGCTTCATGCCTGACCACACACCAAGGCCTTTTTATTGCTTGCTTTTCTGGCTCTTTGCCTGTTTTCCTCTCCCTACCCATAACCATGTAAGTATAATGTCCAACAATGTAACTCACTCTCTCTCTCTCATTCTCTCTCTCTCACACAAACACAGAGTCGTGTTTGGTTTTAAAGCTGTTATCTTAGACTGTGACGAGAGAAAGGACTATCATCACTTGATGATAAGTTTTCCTGTAATTATAATCTCATTCTCAAAGAGAAAACATTGATACCTAATGTGCTTTTATAATAACTTTAATGCCAATTTGTCATGACCGAAGATGTTTCAAATGTATATAATTTTTCTGCTGATAAGCTTTTATTATAATCCTGACCATCACTGCAAAAAGGAACTACATATTACAAAAACCTCATGAAAATTAGCTTAAAAATGAGCCAAACTGAAACAAGAATATATCTCACACTCTTGCAACTTTGTAAGATTTAATAAGAATTAGTAATGTGGAATTGTCCATAAGAGACTCCTCTATTTACGAGCCCAATGTCTTTACACTTCTACCATTTACGGGGAGTTGGCTGTAGCCAGAAACGTTTCTAGGCTTTTGTGTTGCAGTTTTCCTGCACTTATCACCACCTCATTTGTTATATATTTGACATATTTTTCTTGTTTATTGCTCCCTCTTTCCATAAGCTTCATGAGCAGAGATTTTTCATCTATTTTGTGTACTGCTATGTTCTCATTGTTTATAACAGTGCCTAACATATAGTACACATTAAATAAATGCTTGCTGAATGAATGAATAACAAATGAATTAGTGAATAGATGAAGTATCTTGGCTTAATATTCATCATGAGAACTGAAAAAACAATTCAAAGAACCTCTATTGAGTTAAGTACAATGAATAGTAATAAGAGACAGAGGTAATTCTTCTGTATCTCTGAGGCCTTCCATTTCATGAGGTAAATAGAGTAAAAAGTATTTACACATGCTCTGTTCAATACCGGAAAAGACTATTTTCTAACTGATAGTCTCGAAAATAGTCAACACATATTAAACGGAAATTTTGTAAAATTCTAGATTGTTCCCAAAATATGTATGATTTAATTCCTTGTTTATGTTATTTGCTTCCCTTTAAAATGAAATACTATGGATGGAAAAAATAAACTTTATGAATAAATAAGATTCTGGACAATTCAAACAACAACAAAAAAATTGTCTCTAACTTATGCCAAAAACAATAAGGCATTTAGTTGTGGCATAGATTCAGAAAGACAAATCAGTTATCACCATATCACAAGGAATCGAAGCAACTTATCTATTGCTGCATAACAAATTACCCCAACATTTAATATCTTAAAATAACAATAATTTATTATCTCAGAGATTCTGTGAGTCAGGAATCCAGGAGCAGATGAACTGGGTGGTTCTGGCTCAAGGTCTGTGTATTAGTTTGCTGGGGCCGCCATAGCAGAATCCCACAGCTTTGGTGACTTAATAGAAATCTGCTTTCTCACAGTTCTGGAGGCCAGAAGTCCAAGATCAAGTTTTCCTCTGAGGCCTTTCTTCATGGCTTTCAGATGGCCACACTCTTGCTGCCTCTTCACCTAGTCTTCCCTCTGTGCACATGCATCTTGGAGTCTCTTTATTTTTTGCAAATTTTTAAAATTTTATTTATTTTTTTGAGACAGGGTCTCACCGTATCACCCTGGCTGGTCTCGAACTCTTTGGGCTCAAGCCATCTTCCTTCCTCAGCCTTCCAAGTAGTTGAGACTACAGGCATGTGCCAGAGTGCCCAGCTCTGGTGTCTCTTTTTGAGTTCAAATTTCCTCTTTTTATAAGAACTCCAGTGAGATTAGATTTCAACTCAACTTAATCACCTCTTTGACGGCTATCTCCAAATACGGTCATGTGGATTAGGGCCCATCCATAAGACCTCATTTAACCTAAATTATCTCTTTAGAAGCCCTATCTCCAAATTCAGCCACATTCTGAGGGACTGGGGGCTAGGATTTCAACATATGAATTTTGGGGGGACAAAATTCAGCCCACAGCAATCTCTAATGAGGTTGTAGTAAGCTATCAGTTGGGGCTGCAGTCTCATCTGATGGATCGACTGGGGAAGGATGAGCTTCCCAGCTCACTCACGTGATTGGCAATAGTTCCTTCTGCCCGATGGCTGGAGACTTCAGTTCTTGCCATGTGGGCTTCTCCACCGGCTGCCTAAATTACCTCATGACAATAGCAGCTGGCTTTCCCCAGAGCAAGTGACAGAGAGAGAGAGAGAGAGAGAGAGAGAGAAATGAAAACAGAAAGCAGTCTTTTTATAACTTAATTTTAGAATTGACATATCATTACTTCTGCCATCTTCTATTGATCACACAGACTAACCCTGGTAAAATACAGGAGAGAAACCTACAAGGACATAAATACCAGAAAATGAGATCACTGGTGGTCATTTTTGAGACTGGCCACAACAACTAGGTCAAAAATAAAAATTCAGACTATAAAAATTTATGCACTTACGTTATTTAAATATTTTAACTAATTAGCAAAATATGACATTGAAATATTTTCAGCTACTGTGATAAATGAGTAGGAGAGTTTTTTGAGATTGAATTATATTTACTGAAGAGACATTTGAATTTTTTTTGTCAAACAAATTTATAAATGTTGTAAATATTAGTGCCTGAGGATCTATTCCTCTAAATAAAAAACACCAACAGTTAGTGTAATGATTGACTCCAGCTTCTGGTACTAGATTACTTGGGTTTGAATATTTACTTGGTATATACAAGTTGGGACAACTTCAATACTTTTTTCAGTCTCTGTTTCCTAATTTTCTCATATGTAAAATTGGAAACAAAAATAATATCTGCTTTATATGGTTGTTGTGAAGATTAAATGAGTTAATACATACCAAACGCCTAGAATAGCTCCTGGCACAAAGGAAATGCTAAGAAAACTAGTTATTAGCTCTTTCATCTCAAACCTGGTGCAATGCCCAATACATTGTAGGTACTCAATAAATGTTTTTATATGACACATGGACATTCCTTCTATTAAGAATCCCACAAAATGGAGCGGCAAGGCAAAACCTCCTTAAAAGGCAGGGAAGGGAAAAGACCAAAGACAGTTACAACAGGATGCTTTTTTAATAGGCACACAGGAAAAAAATTGTGAAACTTTATACATCAATAATTTTATTCTAATAATACTTGGAAATCATGATTAGCTCTTGCTCTTCTTGAACACCTAACTATTTTCATTTCCACATCTGTTTCATACACTTCCTTGGTACACGTTTTTTCCTTTGCCTGAAATATTATTTCTTTCCATTAAATCAACATGCCTGTCCACCTGGCAACCCTCTCTTTTTCAAGTCTTAACCCCAAGGAAGTCTTCCCTAACAGCAGCCCCCAAACCCACCTGTATGCCCTTTGGACTCCACTTTGCCTTGTACATTTCTGTTAAATTGTGACTTTTATTTTTTGTTCCATGTCTGTTGACCCTATTACTCAGTGAACTATTCAAGACCAGGACCCCATTTTGCATGCCTGGTGGAATGCCTAGCACATAGTATACCTCACTTAAACCCCTACTGACTAAATAAATCAATGGGTGAATAAAACTTTTTTAAAAATCCATTTTGCATTTCAGTTGAAGCTCCCAGCAGTACACCTTGTTGGAGAATTTAAACTTGGTTTTGAAAATATTAGACTAGAGCTTCAGAGAAGACTGTATTAGTCAGGGTTCTCCAGAGAAACAGAATCAATAAGACATATATAGACATATACATTATATAGTTTCTTTTTTTTTTTTTTTTTGAGACAGAGTCTCACTGTGTTGCCCTGGCTAGAGTGAGTGCCGTGGTGTTAGCCCAGCTTACAGCAACCTCAAACTCTTGGGCTCATGCGATCCTACTGCCTCAGCTTCCCGAGTAGCTGGGACTATAGGCATGTGCCACCATGTCCGGTTAATTTTTTCTATATATATTTTTTAGTTGTCCAGATAATTTCTTTCTATTTTTTTTTTTAGTAGAGATGGGGTCTCGCTCTTGTTCAGACTGGTCTTGAACTCCTGAGCTCAAACAATCCATCCGCCTTGGCCTCCCAGAGTGCCTTGGCCTCCCAGAGTGCTAGGATTACAGGCATGAGCCACCATGCCGGCCTATAGTTTCTTATAAGGGATTGGCTTATGTGATTTTGGAGGTTGACAAGTCCCAAGAATTGCAGTCAGCAAGCTAGAGACCCAGGAGAGCTGAGGATGTAGTTCCAATCTGAAAAGCAGCAGACTTCAGACACAGAGAGGAGCTGATGTTTCAGTTCAAGTCCAAAGGCAGGAAAAAAAAACAATGTTTTTTGGTTTGCTCGAAGGCAGTCAGGCAGAGGAATTCTCTCTTATCCAACTTTTTTGTTCTATCCAGGCTTTCAATAGATTGGATGTAGGCCACCCACATTAGGGAGGGAAATCTGCTTTGCTCAGTTTACTAATTTAGATAGTAATCTTCTCCAGAAACACCCTCACAGACACACTGAGAATAATGCTCGAGTAGATGTTTGGGAGTCCTGTGGCCCCATCAACTGGACACATACAGTTAAACATCACAAAGACTAAAGCCTGTACATAAAGATCTGGTAGAATCTCATAGAGGAGCAAGTTAAAACTGTAATAATGTCTCTCAGGCCAAGAGAGAAATGCTAGCAAAAGCAAAAGCTGGGATATTTTCTTAGAATCCTCACCCGAAGGCCAAGGAAATGAAGAAATTAATGTTCTCATCCACACATGGGTGAGAATGAACTAGATCTTGAAGATCCTTCCAGTTGTAAAACTTCTATTCTCTTTTCACGTTAGGGTTTCAAGGCTGGGTACGTGGAGACATTAAGAGAAATGGATTATGTAAGAAGATTTGAAGGGTGTCGATGTCTTAGTACTTACTAGTTGCATGGAAACTACTTATTTGTAAAATTTTTAATTCTATGTATATTCCTCCAGGAAACATTATTGGCCCTCTACAATACACAGCTTTAATTGAACTGTTGGGGATCATGATTTATTATTAGGTTCTTTGAAGAAACTTCCTTCTTTCAGCTAGAAGCACCTGTGGGGGATATGAAGATGAGCTGGTCCGGGAACTGTGAGGAAATCATAGACCATATGGCTCTATGGGAACCAGAGGAAGAAGGAAATCGAGAGGGAAGAAATGATGGAAAAGTTTTTGCTACAGAGAGGTGAAGGTTGATAAGACTTGGGGAAAAGGCCATCAGATTTGATGATTAGGATATTCAGGGAGGTTTCAACTGTGGGCTGGAAGTCATGGGAAACTGAGCAGCAGTTAGTGCCCTGTTCTCTGATATTATGACATTGTAGTGGGTTCAGTAATCAGCGTCTTGTAAAATTTTCTACCATTGCTTAGCAATTTTAGGACATGAGCAGAGAGCGTAGAAGGTAGGGAGGGAAGGGGGTGACTTGGGATCTAAGGCTCGAATGATTGGGAATGGGTTTAAGGATTGTGGTTTGTTAGAAAAGAAAGCAGTAAAATATCTGATTATGGGATTTTGTTTTGGAAAAGATACAAATGAAGTTAAAATCCAGAAGAGGATCTAGGACAAGATTTTCAAACTGTGTTTCCTGAGTCTTGGGTCAGTGAGTTAAAGAAAGGGCTAATCAGCTCTGATCTCCAAAACTTCCCCACTAAACGTCACAGAACCTCTGCCGTGACCAGCGTTGTCTACGCAGGCTCTGCGCTGGACGTCTTCGGTTTGCCTCTCCCTGCCCCCAGCTGCGCTCTGCCTCCTCCTCCGCTCTGCTCTGTGACCGGGAGGCTGACCTATAGGGACCACATCAATGGGCTCTTCTGCTTTCCTGCTTCTGTTTGGATTTGGCCCTTGGGGACCACTAGCATGGGATTGGAAGGCGGGAGAACAGGAGGTATCATTCCGCTAGCTCCTTCCCGCAGGGTACTGGGGATCCTCTCCCCTTGAGGCCTGCAGATGGTAATAATACCCAGCTTTCATAGCCCCTTGTGATTTCTCTGTGCCCTGCCACACCTCGATATCACCTACATAAAGTATTCAGCATGTACTTTACTTCCTTAAATTACCCAAACTGAAGGTTCCATTTGGACCCTGTCTGACACAAGTTTTAGATGAGCTTTTGTTATACAAAGTTGTCATCACTTTAAAAAAATGTTTGAAAAAATGTTTGAAACCAGTAGACTAGAACAAAGGTTGTCAACCTTTTTTTTTTGTAAATAGCCATATTTTTCCATATAGATTTTTCAGACTATTTCAGTAAATATTTTTGGTTTCTTGGGTCATACAATCTTTGTTACCACTACTCAACGCTGCTGTCTTAGTGAGAAAGCAGCCATGGACTATAGTAAGTGAATGAGTGTGGCTGTGTTCCAATAAAACTTTATTTGCAAAAACAGGCAGCAGGCTTTACTTTTCGTTCATGGGCAATACCTTAAAGACCCATTACCTAGGACAAGTTGTTTTCTGTTTTATCTATGAGAGTGGTTCTCAACCTGGGGTAATTTTGTCCGGTAGGGGACATTTGGCAATGTCTGGAGACATTTTCGACTGTCACAACTGGAGCAGGATGCTCCTAGCATCTAGTGAGTAGAGTCCAGGGATACTGCTAAGCATCCTACAATGCATAAGAACAGCACCCACCACAAAGCGTTATTCTGCCCAAAATATCCAGACCTCTGCGGTAGAGAAACACTGGTCTTGAAGATGTTTAAGAAGATTGTCAGTTTGTTTATCATGTCCCTGTGGCTTGATGAAAAGAATCACAGAATTAATTTTATCACTATTAAGGACTGTTAAAAGCTGTTTTTTTCTAGTTCTTATTTTATATATATATTTTTATGATATATCTTGAAAAAGTGGGTTAACTTGTGTTTATTAGGAAATGCGATGGTTTCCTCAGCAACTTTGTCATTCCTCAAATCATTAGTCATGTTAATCCACCTTACCTTACTCTTTCGCCCCCCTAAATATCTTTTGGGTGGGTAGTGGAAATATTCTCTCGTCTTTTAGCAAAAAGCTGTTTCTTCTTGGATTTCCTTGACTTACTGGTTAAGAAGGACTCGCTGGTGAATGAAGCAGATTTGGCCCAATGGAATGGATGTGAGTATGGTGGGTGCTGTGGGGCGGGGGATCAGTTACTGAACCTGAGAAAAATAAGAATGTTGAAAAGGACATTTGGCAGTGTCCCCTAGGGGACAAAATTATCCCAGGTTGAGAACCAGATGAAACAGAAAACGGCTTACCCTAGATAATGGGTCTTTAAGGTATTGCCCATGAACGAAAAGTAAAGCCTGCTGCCTGTTTTTGCAAATAAAGTTTTATTGGAACACAGTCACACTCATTCACTTACTATAATCTATGGCTGCTTTGTCGTGTGTGTGTGTGTGTGTGTGTGTGTGTGTGTGTGTGTGTGTGTGGTGGGAAAGGAGTGACCTTTTGGGGCTAGATGGGATTAATGAAGGTCTCAGGAGTTGAGAGAGACTGGGGGCATTTTACTGATGGGGAGAGGGAGGAAGAACGACAGCTGAGAAAGTGAGTGGCTGGGAAAGGCGGGTTGAGGAATGTGCTGCAGAGCTACTCCTTTTCATTATATTCCTCTGGAGCTCTGGGTTTAAGACTGGATACCTTAACATTTCCGAAGGGGAGGGAGAGGAATGGGTGGTAACTCTGACAGGGGATACCGTTCTGTGAGTTTTAAATGAACCTATATAGTTATCCTAAAGCTATTGAACCTGAGCACAACTGCAACATGAGAATTTCTTGAACTGAACTGATAATTCTGTTGACTAATGTCCTTGTTTAATGACAGGGGACCATGACACATCCCACCTCCCACCCACACACATTGTTACTTGGTGTACAAGCTGAAGAGCAAGGACAAATGGAGGTCTGTGTTTGGATGACATCATAATGTTGATCCACTGGACAGCCTGGCAGTGGCCTTGCAGAGATGCTTAACTTCTGGAAATCATTTCTTTATTGCAACCAAAGCTATTAAATTTAAAGGTCCATAAAGATGGGATAAACAGTCATAAAGGCATTTTGAAATTCATACACAGTGTGTTAAATGGATTTAGTTGCTGTCAGTTAAATATGGGGATGTTAAAGCAATGTCCGTATCCTGGTAAAAATCAAATCATCAACTGCTTAATGAGGGACAAAAGTCTTGAGAAAAACAGTGAATGAAATGTTACTTATATGTGATTTGTGATTATTTTTTGCAGGATTTTCAAGGGAATAACTTGGCCTTAGAATACTTCAGTGAAAAACAGCTTTATACATGGGTCTAAGTTTCTTAAAATTAATTTTACAGTTCATTTTTGCTAGTGGACATTTTTAAAAATTGTAATCTAATGTCTGGTCTGACAATTCTTGAATGACCATTTTAGAATAATTCTGATCCTGCATATCAGTGAAAGAAGTGTCATTGAAAAATTAATACAAATTTAGCAGCTATGTTAAATATACAGTCTAATCTTAATTCTAGTTAATATTTATTATTTTCTATGTTTCAGACAGTGTACTAAACAATTTACGTGGATTACTATTTTACTTCTCCTGATAAATTAAAAGTATGCGCAATTATTGTTACCCCCATTTTAGAGATGAAGAAAACTGAGACATAAAGAAATTATGTAATTGGCTCAAAATCACACAGCCTGCGGTGCTGCTAGAATTTGCACCCATGCAGTTTCATTTCAAGCCTATTTTTAACCACTTTCTTATACTACTTTCCTTTTCTGTATTTTTTTTCTTATTTTTTCATTTTGCAGAGACTGTCAAGTCCAATCTTTCAGTATTTTTGATGGTAAATATGAGAAGATAATTTTAAGGGCATCTGATATGTTGAATCTTAATAACTCAAGTCATAAATCCTATCTATAATACAAATAAGCTGTGTGATCGTAGAGAAATCACAAAGCTACATCTGTGTGGTGAGTCTATAATAATATATAGGAGTTTTTAAAACCATTTCCTTCAATCAAATGGTCATTCTTTTAGCATTAAATTATTTGAAATAGATGCTTTCCAAATTCACAGAAAAATTTCCCAGTCTTTCCCATGCTTTGATCCCATTTGTTGTTGCTTAATTATGAAATCAGAAACTCTATGACAAAAAGGGAGCATATCACCTGAGTCATTCCTCCATCACATATGGAATATTTTGCCAGTATACAAAATTCACAGAAATTACAACTGTGAAGGACAATAGCAATGCTGTACTGCGGCCTCCTCACATTACAGATGAGGAAGCTGAAACCCAGAGAGGTTCAGGGACATGTCTAAGTTCACAAAGCTGGTTTGTAGCAAAGCCACGCTATTGTTGTCTGGATTCGGATCTAAGGCCCCTTCTAATGCATCACTTCTGCCTTCATATCTCCAAACTATGAGAGACCACCAGCCTGTCTTAGTCTGGATAGTGTAGTAGAACAGAGATACCTCGGTGTGAATCTCAGCTCTACTGTTTACTAGAAGTAAAACTCTGGGGAAATCTAAAATGAATATGTAGACACGCACGTATAGGCAGACATACATACAATGTTCAGGATCATCAGACTGACTCTCAGAGCTTAGTAGTAGTGTACATTGAAGGTGTGTTAGTACTGAGCAGTTTATCTTTAATTGTTGAAGTCCGATAGGAACAGAGCAGAAGTCAATCTAATTTGGAATAGATGCGTTTTCCTAAACTAAAGATCAAACAATGGAATGGAGTGTAGTGTTAGAGTCTGACAGTACTTTAGAAGGGGGGAAGTAGTTGGAGAACGAATGAATTATTACAAGGGCACCACAAGGGGATGAATGAACCAGATTCCAAAGAAGCCAATCCTCCTTCACCACTGCGGTTCCCCCTCCGGCCTGCAATCAGTACCACGTTCATGATGAAGGATCTGGCTACCTTTTACAAAAGCCACATCATCCCTCAAATCAAATTAGTGTTGTTGATTTGAATGTTTTTACCTTTGTGGGTCTGTTTGTTTTGACTTTGTAAAATTGTTTAGTATTGCAATTTTATAAGGACCATAATTGTAAAGCATTTATATTTCATTTTGCATTATATATTTAAGCAAAATTAAGTAAAAAATTAGAGAGACAGAGAATTTTTTTTCTTTAAGAGATATTTATGTATTTTCTTTTGGGTATGAAAAATGCTTATGAAGTCTGGTACAAGGTGTTTTTTTAAATGTTAGAATTGGATTGGGGGACTTTTTCATGTTGGAAGTCTGCATTAATTTATCTATAATCAAATAAGGCCACATTCTAGAAAATTCAATTAGATATGCTTAAAAGTGTACATTATTTTGTAAAAATCTAACTACTATGTACTTAATAATTTCCTAAAATGAAAACTGTTTGTTAATTTTAAAGTTAACTAACCTTTTAATGACTTTGTTGTGTCTGCTCTTTGTTGGAAAGTATTTGAATATTTGGTTGCAGGATGGAGGTTCGCAGTTTCAGTTGTTCCTCTAGATGGGTAGCAGTCATTTGTGGCTTTAAGGATGTCCTGATTTAGGTTAGGGAGGAGAATGTAGATTCACAGCAATAAGTGGTTGAAAAGCAAGAAAGCATTTTTCGGGCATGTTGCTGAAGGCATGGGTATTCTACTGCATTTTTTCACATTTCAATTAGAATGTCATCTACTGAGAGCTCTATCATTTCCATCTGCAGTTCTTTAGGTGCCTTGGTGACATCAACTAGGTGAGGCTGAAATGCTAATTTGAATATGATGTCATAATTCTCAAAGTCATCAAACTTTTCATTGTATTCTCCAGTTAAGAGGTCTATAACAGCTACGTATTCTTCAAATGATTTGCATATATCATCCTGCTCATCAATGACCTTTGTTAAATAGGGAAAATATTCATCTGAAATTTTCTTTTGAAGAAATATTTTGAAAAGATAGCTTTTTTTCAAAATGCTTGGATTTTTTACTACACATCATATACAGACTTAGTTTTACATTGCAAAGAAATATTCAGGTTTTGATTTGACATATCGTGCAGAAATGCTGCATTCCTGTAGAAATCTTTTAGTAATTCACATTGCTGATTCTGTTTTTCATAAAATTTAACTCTTTGTTCTCACAGAGATAAAATTTTGGCTAATACCTGTCCCCGTGATAGCCAACACACTTTAGAATGATATGGCAAATGCACATTGAATATCCCATTGTTCAACTTTAACATGTTATGAAAAATACTTATAACTTGTTGCAAAGTGTCACTTAAAATAGTAACTTTAGCACAGAGATTTTGCTGATGCAAAATACAATGAAAAGAAATGAGAGCATCTGGATCTGCTAATACTTTTTATTATCTGTGCTATAAACTCGTAATGTTTACCTGTCATGGAAGATGCACTGTCTGTACGTACACTCGCTAAATTTACAAAATTCAGTCCAACTTCGTGATGCTTATCTTGAAAGTTGTTGAAGGTATGAATTCCCTGTGTTCTGTTCACAAGAATGGTAACTTTTTGTAGGAAAGAAGATCTGTTATGACTCAAGTGAAGTATAAAACCTGCACGGAGTCAGTAGTATCAGCTGATTCTTCCAAAGCAATTGAATAATATATATTTTCATTTTGAAGTATTGCGTGAAGTTCTGTTAAGTTGAACGCTAATTCACGCTGAGGATCAGTTATGGTTCTCCTTGAAAGAGGCAGTGTTTTTATTAGACTTTGAAGCGTTATCAGAGTCCAAGCATCCTACAAGTTTGACAATGCGTTCTTTCATAATTTCTGCATCACTGAATGGTTTCCCTCTTTTCGGTGTATAGAAGCTACCTTAGAATTTGCTTTAGTGGCATTATTTCCAAGTCTTGTTGCTGCTTGAAAAAATTGTCTTCGCTTTTGCTTTTCATCTTTTAATTTCTGCAATACTTTCACACCTCTCCTTCTAATTTAAAATATTTGTGGTGCTTTTGAGGGTTATAATGTTAATGAGCATTGAATTTCTCTAATGTTGATATTGCAGTATCATGAAGCAAGCAAATCATCTCATCTTTAGCAGAAACAAGATAATGTTGCAATTCCCAATCCTCCCTAAAAAGCCTCTCTTCTTCCTTCAGAGCTCTCTTGGTCTTCTTTGACATGATGAGCTGTTAAGCAGACACAATTAAAAAATACTGTTGAGCTGTGCAACTATTCACAAATTGCACTTCAAACAGAAACACAGTGCACCTTTGTCAAAAGCTGATAACAGACTAGCGATACTCCATCCCCATAAACTCTCCCCAGCCAGCCTTGTGTAGTAATGGCGCCTGTCAGGTGGAGGGAAGTTAGAATTAAACCATGAGCATAGCAACTATCAATTTAGCCCTTATGTATGACTTCCTAATGTTTTCATGGTGCCAGTCAATCTGGGAGGATTATTTCATTGTAACTTATTTTATTCGTTGGTATTTTAAATATGTCCATTTTTAAAATAAAGTAAAAATATAAAAGACGTATTAATAAAAATAAAAAGATTTGTTCTGTAAAATTTGGATTTAGTCACAAAGCTGCACTTAAGGACCTAGAAGGCCACGTGTTAAGGCCACAGGTCCCCAACCCCATCGTTAGAGATTTTTTCTTACCCTCACATGATAGCACCTGCAAGTGTTAAATATATTAACTGAGACAACGCCAAATGGTAGAAGAGACCACTGAGAATTCAGTAATGTTAAAAAATAACGTGTATTTTATTTATCACATAGGCATTTACATACATTTAAAAGTAATAGCACCTGAAAAGATGAAAATAATTGAATGTAAAGCTATTTACTACAGGATGATTTTTAAGAGCAAAAGACTGGAAACAACACAAATGTCCACCAATTGAGACTGCTTGAGCCCATGATGCTCTATCCATGTAATGCAGCTGAGAGAAGGAATAAAGTCTATTCCTGTACACTCACTGGGTCATTTCCAGGACGGATTGGTAAATGAAAGATCAAGATGGAAGACATGTGAATACTGTTACCATTTATCCATGTGTGTGTGTTTGTGTGTGTGCACGTGTGCGCGTGTGCATGTGTAGGTGCGTGTGTAGTAAAAAGAAACAGAAGAAGGATACATCACTATTTATTTTTAAAAAATGATTATGTCCAGAGGGATAGAGGGAACAGGATTACGAGGACAGGGCTGGGAGGACGACTTCTCCAGGTACACCTTTTTAGTACATTTGACTGTGGAAGCAAGTTAGTATTATCCATAATTTAGAAAAAGAAGATAGAATAAAAAAGGAACAATTTCTAAGAAGGAAGTAAAAATAAACGCATGAACCTAACTTTGAGTTGAGTTGACAGCATAATCACACACACAAAAAGGAATTATTTCAAGTGACTTTATAACATAGTGATTTGACTTTGCATTCCTAGTGAGACGCACAGAAAGATAAAAAGAGCTGCAACGATCCTAAATAACTTTCAATAATTTTACTGTTAACAATAATTTGGGGATTATTATCCTAAAACTATTATTTATATAATAGATATATTAATATAATCATGATTATGCTTTATCCTAACATAGGGATATATAGATATTAGGATACTGTATAAGCATGAGTATGTTAATGTTATTGGGGACCAAGATTTCAGAGCAAAAAAAAAAGGGAGAAAATATAAAATTAAAGAAATTAGTACTAGCTTTATTATCTTAAATTGAAACTGGAAACATCACTATAAACTCATCATCATATTTTTTTCTTTTAAAAATTTATTTCCCATTTCAGTCTCCTGAAAAGTCCTAGCAACAATTACCAAGCCAGTAGCAATAGCAATGAGCAGTGCTAGTGCCCAGATGGAGCTCTCTAAATACCATTTTCCACTGAAAGGAATCAGGGCTCCTTGGAGAAGTAGCTGTTTTCAGATACAGAGCAGAACACAAAAAGTGCTGGGATATTTATCACACTAGAAAGCAGGGATGCTATAAAAGGATATGGTGATTTTATCAAAAGAACTCAGGAGCACCATGGAAGAGTCTCCCTTTGTCCAGAGAAGGAATAATTTGAGCATTAAAAGGATAATTCTTAATTCATAATGATATAAATTTAACCATATCATAGATGTTCATAGCAGCATTATTTAAAATAATGAAATATTAGAAACAACCTTAATATGCAAAAATAGCAATATGTACACATACATAGGAATATCATTTAAACCCTGTTGTAGGAATACAGTTTATGATTTAGAAAGATGTTTACAATATTTTATTAAGTAAAAAAAACAAAAACAAAAGCCACAAAATATTATGCACACAGTATATTCCAGTTTGTTAAAAATGACCTCGGTATAAATATGCATAGAAAGAAAACTGGATGAATGTACAGTGAAATTTGAATAGTTACTATATCTGTGTGGCAGGATTACGGGTGTTTAGTTTTATTTTGTCTTCTCTTTATTTTCCCATATTCTACAGTTAGCATGTATAATTTTATATTTCTAGTAATAATAAAGATATTTAACATGTATTTGTTAAACAAAAAAATTAAGAATTCAAAATTTTTTTTAAATGATAGCATATGAATGGAAGGATATATTATTTTTCAGACTATTGACAGTGCTTGTGCCTGTGTTCAAGGATTTGTGCCCCGAGTAGGAAACTACTGATCTAGTTCAACTTTTTTCATTTCAAAGTCACTGAAAAAGTGAGGTGATTTTCCCAAGGCCATCTTTACCAAGAAAAAAAAACAAAAAAAAAGCCCAAAGTACAAAACATAGTTATATTTTAAAAACTGGATTTTTATTATTTCGTTTTTAACCTGGGTACTCCATCTATGTGTGCAAAGTATTGTACTGACCTCCTGAACCTGGAGAAAAATGGCCAGATTAGGTACAGGCAAATTTATCACGGGCTGATTAATTAGTGACCAAAGGTAGACCTCCAAGGATCTCAAGATCTGACCAGTGTAGATTTAGAGTGATTGCATTGCACCTCCAGAGGTATTTTCTATACTTTGGTGTAATTAGCTATGAAAGCACTTAAAGAATAAGGGCAATTCACCATTTTAAAGAAAAAGATCTTAGAGGGGAATTCTGCTCTTAAGCATCCCTGCAAATACTTTTGCTTTATGCTTTGAATTAGCTGAAAGTGAATTTAATATGCCTGGTGTACATAATCTATATGCTTGAAAACATCATGTTGTACAGAGAAAATACATAGTTTTATGTATCAATCAAAAATATTTTTAAAAAATTTAAATAAAGTTAAATTTAAATAAAGTAAAAAAAAAAAGAAAATAATATGCCTGGTGTAAATACTTGCACCCGCCTGCTTGTGCCAAAGCACTTTTCACTGGCTGCGTCAGGAAAGACTGATGTCAGTCTCCTTGACAACGAAGTGAGAGACACTTAGGAGAAGAATCCTCCTCTGAGGTCAATTTCTTTAAAATGATGAGTTGCTCTAATTCCTTATGTCCTTTCAAAGCTAATTACATCAATGTATAGAAAATACTTCTGGAGGTGCAATGCAATCTGTAACCAGTAGTCATCAGGGCAGAACACTTTACTCGAACACAGTTTTAGCTGCCATGAAGAGCATATTTGCATGTATAATGAAAAAAAATAGGGGAAAATGGAAAACATATATGCCCAGATTCTTAGCAATTTAATAGCAGTGCTCCCAGGGAATAAAGCTACTATTTATTGGCTCCCCCTGTGTGTCTTAAACATGTTATCACTGATCCTCACAAAAACTCTGAAAGTTAGTGTATTAGAGGAGAACTTTGACATTTGCAAGGGAACATTTTGAGTACTTCCCAAGTGCTCAAGTCAAAAGTGTGGACATAGCTGTTGGTTTTCCGGAATCGTATTTTTTTCAAGAACTGGATGTTGCTTGTGGATATTCTCATGCCACATTAAAAAAAATTTTTCTCGCCTATTAGAACTTTAGTTTTATCTCTGCTTTGATAGCCATTTTAATAAACAAACTATAATAAAATGTCTTTACCGAAAGACTATCCGGGAAATGAGTAGAGAACAGGAGTTGGCTAAACTGGGCAGTCAGCTAAGATCACTCACTGCCTGAGAATTTGTTCTAGTAAATCACTCTCCTAGAATTTCCCAGATTGTACTTAAGCTTCATGTATTCATACTTTGCTGGGGTGACCATGAATTGGCACAGCCTTTATGGAGAAATTTTTGAATTACCTATCCAAAGTTTTTAAAAATATTTGAATCTATTGTCTCATTAATTCTACCTCTCAGAATCTTCCCTAAGGAAAATAATCATAAGATATCCACAGAAAATTATATGAATGTTGATAATAATTTTATTTATAACAATGAAAATTTGTATGGTGACCAGGTGTTGCATAAGCCCTTGGATGGTGGTACTATTAGAGGAACCGTGGGAAGGAAAAGCAAATACATAAGCAGAGTATGTGTTGATTCTGGTGAGGACAAACTGCTGTCACCTCCAAGGTAGATGGTTCTGATAGAATTAATATTCCACCAGGTGGCTTGCATGGCTAGCGTCCCTGAGGAATGGTGCTGTATCAAGGGCTTGGCATCAGACTCCACTGTTGACGGGTTAGGAATTCAGCATTGGCAGTAGCTAGATCACATTTTGTGAGTGGGAGCTCATATTTCTGGACCATGCATAGCCTCCATTGCAGCACTAGGGACACTGTTTATGGGCTTTTCTGCACAAGCACTGGGGTGGCTATAGCGAGACTGGCTAAAAATCACAGGATGAACCATCCTGAGCACATGGTTGTTGAGAATCTCCTTTGCAGTGAAGTATTAATGTCAGATCTGCCTTGTGTTTATTTCCTTAGGTTCATCCGCATACTTCTTTTCCAGATTTCCTTTTCTCTGATCCTCATATCTATTTTCTTCTATCCAATGGTCAAGCCATTCGCTACTACTTAGAAGCTGGCATATATTTGAAGATCTGATCTTTTCTTCCATACCACGTGAAAAACCAAATGTGTTGCTCATAGTTTTGCCCACTGGGAAGATTTCCCTTCACCTTTCTTTCTCAGGGCCACCAGAGTGGGGATGTAATGCAACAGCAACAGCAGTCTATTTCTGGCTAGATGCAATAAATCACACTAGCCCAATTATGAACCAGGCCTAAGCTCCACCACTGACTGTTTGTAGGTAGCCGTTGCAGCAGCTTCCTGTGAACCACAGGAGCAGGCCCAGGTGGTGGAGCTGCCCAAACCCATAACTCACCTGCAGTGTGTTCTGACAATGGTACTTATGTATGGCTCAAGTGCATCCCTGAAAAACCAATTTCGTGAGTGATGAGATGACTGAAAATAGTGGCAATGACCTGGATTTTCCGCTGAGAAAGTGGCCAAGACCTGGGGACAGGTGGGGCTGAGTGAATGTTGAGGAAAAGTGTGGAAACAGGAGAATGGGGTATGAATTCCATACTGAAAATGATGCCCGTGGGGCATCTGAATATAGCTGTTACAGTGGTTTTAAAACACACCTGAAAATTCTTTGGCCCTCCTTCCATCAAGAGGTGGAGTCTTTGTCTCCCCTTGAATCTGGGTGGGCCTTGTGACAGCCCTGACAGTAGAATACAGCAGAAGTGAGGCTATGTGACGTCCAAGGCCAGTTTAGAAAAGGCTGTGTTGGTTTCTCTAGAGACTTGCTTTGGGAGCTGTCAGTGGCCTTCAACCAAAGCCCTCCAGGGACACACCTATAGTTAAACAAATTGGATTTATTGCTCACGGTAGCAAAGAAGTATACATATCTTGGGGAACCATGGGATGTCTCAGCAAGTTGGTGTTAGGAAGAACCTGTTGTAAGATTGGGACCTTGGTTGAGTGATTTGGGAGAAGGTTTGAGGAAGCAGAGGTTTGGTCTAGTTTGGATGCTGTCAGAAAGTAGGAGGAATTCTAGGACTGATATTTAGTAGGTAGTATACTGACCTTTCTGCTATGCAAAATTATGAGGTAGGCTTATTTTGTTTCATTTTATCATGGTTTCAAAGTAACTTTGCCTGAGATTGGTATTTTATAAGATTGTTTATGTCCAACAGCAGAATAACATGGCTTACCTGTGAATGTCAGATCAGTTCTGGACACAAGGGGCTGCTTTTTTCTTTTTCAGAGCTTTCAGCTGTCATGAAAGAAGGCTGCCTACTCTGAGGCTACCACATGGAGTGACCCTATACCCATATACAGAGAGATGGCCCAGAATTCAAGTCACCAGCTAATCACATCTTCCCAGCCCGGGTGACAGACATTTGAATGAAGAAAACTTTGAAATAATCTCAGGCTCATTTGCTGTTTGACCACAACTGCATGAAAGACCCTGAGTGAGAACTGCCTTGCTGAACCCAGTTAACCTCCAAATTTATAAGCAACATAAATAATTATCATTGATTGAAGTCACTGTTCTGGGCGTAGTTTGTTACATAGTAATAAATCACTGATACACATGTCTGGCAGGCAGTTGGCTTCAAGGTCTGGAGCTCAGGAGAAAGATACGGCTGGGAGGCATAGATCAGGAAGTCCTTCAGCAAGGAGAAAGCATGTGAAGTCATTTGAATGGATGTCATTACCAGAGAGATAAACTACATTGAGAGGGCTGGGTGCTGTGGCTCACGTCTGTAATCTTAGCATTCTGGGAGGCCAAGGTGGGAGGATCACTTGAGGTCAGGAATTCGAGATCAGCCTGAGCAAGAATGAGACCCATCTCTACTAAAAATAGAAGAATTAGCCAGTTGTGGTGGCACACGCCTGTAGTCCCAGCTACTCAGCTGGCTGAGTCAGGAGGATCGCTTGAGCCCAGGAGTTTGAGGTTGCAGTGAGCTATGATGATGCCATGGCACTCTAGCCCAGGTGACAGAGCAAGACTCTATCTTAAAAAAAAAAAAAAATACAGTACATTGAGAAAAAAATAAAATAAATAAAAAAACAAAAGCGGTGACAGTAGCACCTTTAATAACAACACTGAAGGGACCAGGAGGAAAGAAAGAAGCATTTGGCATTTGCAAAGGACAGGATAACGTGATCAGGTGACAGCCAAGAGATGAGGTCCAGGAAGTCAAGAATGAGAGTATTTCAGAAAGGAGAGTATTGTCCAGAGTTAAGTACTATGGATGAAGATCAAATAAGACAAAACCGAAAAGTGTCCTTTGGAGATAGCAAAAATGAGTTTTCATTGTTGGCAAAAGCAAGTTCAGGGAACTGGGAGCTGGGGAGTGATGCAGGCAGAAGTCAGATTACAGGGGCTTATGGAGGGAATTGAAGATGAGGAGGATACCAGAGCCTTTGCTGTTTTACTGCACCAGGGGGTCTTTCTTCATACTCTTTGTGCATATATAATTCTTTTTCTACAATTTAATAACCCGTAAAACACTCACATCATGTCATGAACCCTAAAATTCTACAAAAGCATGGGTAGATCATATCCTGGTGTATATTTAATGTTATACTTTAATCTGCAGTTTCTAGTTATAAATGTATTACTATGTTGTTGGGTTTTTTGGGTCTGTCATTACAGCAATCACTTTAACTCTCTTATTGTTTATTTCTATTGCAATTAAAATAGTTCATCATTAAAATCGTAGCCAGTATTCAGTGTTCATTGGTGCCTTGTCATGTCTTCAGAAAAACAGTCTCAGTTTAAAAGTTATGAACTCTTAATGCCTCTCTGCAGGAGGAATAGTTTACTTTTGCCAGGGATGTCTGGGGAACATTGTTCTGGTCATACCCAGTTAATTCATTGGCTTGATTGTCAGGGCTCTCATCCCAGTCACCCTCCTGGGAGGTTGGTGTGAGACTCTGCTTTTCCACATGGGGTCAAGGCCTCCTTGGCAACATGAATGAGTTGCTAGGGGGTTGTGGAGAGAAATTCCTCTCTGCTCAACCCAAAAGTAGATCCCACTTACAATGGCCTCCTTTGGCTTCCCTAAGCCTCTCCTTCCACCTCTTTTCAGAGCAAGTCTTATCCCATTTTCTTCATTATTTGCTTGTGGTTTCCTTGCCATAAATGGGTGGAGGCAAATACTGTGAGAAGATGGGCGTGGGTGGGACTAAGGCCTTTAAATGAAGCGTTTATATTAATATTTCAAAGGACTTGAAAATTATATTTCAAATGTCCCTTCCAAATGAGGCTGTACACACAGACAGAAACACAATGAACAGATTCAGAAGAGGATGTGTAGTGTGCATTTTAAACTCATGTTGCATTCCTGGGCTACACTGTCTGTGGCATCTTTTTCACAAATTCTATAGTTACCTTGTAAATATCATTATAGAGTATATTGTATTTCAAAGCACTCTTTTGTTAGTTATAAACATTTCAAAGGCACTAGTATTTTTGAAAATCTGTTTTGGCATTTCTTCATATTTTAGGATGCCAGAAGCCTCTAAAATGAAAAAATCCTGGGTGCTTCTCAGCATCTGAGAAGGCCTGCTTGGAGCCGCAACTTTGACCTTCTGGGGAGGGGAGTATCTGGTGGAGGATAATCTGGGGAATGTTCAGAGGGGTTTGGAAAGGTAGTAACGAAATAGTTACATACTGAGCACATTTTGGTGCCTAGCATTATGCTAGGGACTTTCACAGGCTACATTTAGTCGTGCAGAATTGCACGGAATGAACCATGAAATCCTGGGGGACCTCGTCTGAGCTGTCATCGGAAGGGAAAACTGCAGCATGTGGGACTTGAAAACAATGTGTGGTAGAGTCTGGAGTAGGGGTAGAGGGAGAGAGATCTTGGCAAATATATTCTGCACAAATACTTGTGTCATCCTCATTTGTGTAGCCTTTGTGACTCTTCCCCGGGTTCGTCTCGTGGGCAGATGGATGCAAAATGCCTTTTAGCCTCATGGAAGGCACACGGAGGTACGTACGAATCATGGCTGTGTGGTGTATAGAGAAGCCATGTTTCAGACGGTCTCTGGCGTGTGTATGTGCATGCATGCCTGTGTGTGGGCACGATTTGTGGTGAATGTGCCACCAGTTTAAACCTGATTTTCAGCTGGGCAGATTTCACAGGCTTTAGCGTGGCCCAAGTGAATATATTTTTAGGAATGGAAAGTAGAGCATGTTCCAAAAGTTCTTTTCTTCTGCCACCAGGGATAGTAGTACTTTTATTTATAGTAATTTCAGGTCCCTGAATACCTTCAATAATATTAATGGAGCAAACAAAAAAAAATTAAGTAGTAGATGATTATATCATGTATTATTTTATAGAGAACTTTATTTCTCTTGCCTTTGGAAAATACAAAACTTCTTTTTCTAAATTGCGATTAGATCTAATTCTTTCCTAAGATTTACTTAAAAGGAATATCCTTGTCTAGGCAGCAAAAATATGTGTAATACAACTGGCCTTGTCTCTTTGCCTTGATGATGCAAAGAAAAATATATAAGAATCAAGTTATTTGAATTGGTTAATATTTATTATTATGGAAATAGTCTTATTAATTAGCAATCACCAGAAAAATGTCTATTATTTATTGAGCCATTACTATATGCCAGATTCTTTACATACGTTCATTTCCTCATTTATATTTGAAACAATCCTATAAGGTATGCTATAGAGACTCAAAGATATTAGGTAATTATTCCAAAGACATAGAGCCTGTGAGTGACAGAGTTTAGGAGTTTGAAACTAAGTCTCACTGACGCTTACGGTCTTTCTACTCAAGCTGCCCCTCCAAGTCATGGCAATAACTGAGAATGGCACTCAGTTCTGTTAGGAAGGCAACTGTGTTTGATATTCGATACTGTCCATATTCAAAAAACCATTTACTGAGTTTCTACTTTTCTTCAGTCACTGTGACAAATGATGTAGAATCTAGAGCTCAAAGATGAAATGTCCTTGCCCTCAAGAAACCTACTGCTAGTAGGGAAAACTAATAAAAATACTAATGGTTATGATGCAGAATGTTAGGTGCTATCAAAGAGGTAATAATAAGGCACTGTTGGAGCCTGAGAAAGGCCACAGTTTCTCTGCGTGTGTGTGTGTGTGTGTGTGTGTGTGTGTGTGTGTGTGTGTGTGTTTAGGAGAAGGTGCAGGACATTCCAGGCAGGGGAACAGTATGTGCAAAGTCAAGGGGGTAAGAGCATACAGCTTATATGAGAAACAGTAAATTGTTTCGTTTAACTAGAAAATAGTGGTCATGAGTGGCAGAGTATCAGAAATAAGAATAAAAGTCCTTGAGAATGGTAAAATTAGAAATCCTACTTTTTGGAATGATCATAACCTTTGAAAATTGCCTTGATATGGTAGATATTTTCCTTCTGTTTTGGGTTATCTATCTTTTAAAAACACACTGTAATAAACATAGTATTTTCCCAAAGAAGAAATGTAGTTAGTACACAAATGTATGGTAAAACTAGGTCTTGTTGGTAATCAAAGTGAAGAAAGAAAAATTAACCCCACCAAAGAATAAAACTGATGAAAATATCCAATATTGATAAGAACAAGATGAGTCAAGCATATTATATTTGTATTTTGCTGATTGGTCTATAAATTGGTTCAACATTATTATAAAGCTATCCACATGCTATTTTAAATATTTATGCCCTTTGATTCAATAGCACTAGCTTTGGAACTCTATAACAAGAAAGTTATTATAAATATTTATTGCAGAGTTTCTTTAATAGTGAGTCATGAGAATTAGCCTACATAGCCACAATACATCACTTTGAGGCAGCTTAATGTACTGTTAAAAATATGTTTATGAATAACATTTAAGATGCATTTAGATGTAATTCTGGCTGAAAAAGTAGAATACTAAAACTTTTTTGTGTGTATATGTATATACATACACACACATGTATATATTATCCTTCCTGTAAAACTATAAATTAAAACTATATGCTAAAAAAAGAAACCTACAGAATGTTAATGATGGTAGTTGTGTTTGATTGGTAGGTCTTAGATGGTTTTTCTTTCTACTTTTATGCATTTTTCACATTTTTAATGATGTTTTTAACTTTAAAAATAAAAATTTTTAGTTTTTTAACTTTTACAAATAAAAATTACAAATGAAAAATTAAAATTACTAAATATTTTGTAAATGAATAAAAAAAGATGCATTGTAGAGTCCAATTTTGATTTGTTTTCCAATGTCCAGTAAATTCCTATTGTCAAATCTACAAATGGGCAGCAGATGGATAATTCTTTAAAAAAAAAAACCCAATATTAGCAAGATTTCTCTTGGGATAACTCTGCTAAACTGGAATGAGATATTCTCCCCCACAGCCATTTCTATTTTTGTCTTTATGGAAAGATAGAAATCATGAAAAATTACAATCTACAAATTACTGTGTATCACAGGGCCTATTAAAAAGTATGACACTTTATTTTGTGAACTATGTCTCCCTGTGTACAATGCCCTACAGCTAGTCTCACATCAAATGTGACCTTCTTGTGTATTTTCTACCCCAATAAGGGAGTTTTCCACAAGTGTCCCTTGGGTGGAAGAGCTCCTAATAGTTTCACAGGTAGAACAGAACACCGTATTCCTCTGAGCTAGTTCAATTTTTTAAGTTAATTTCTGTGCAGTTACTCATAACCATTCAACTCTTAGTCATTCTTCCAGTGTCAGTATAGAAGACTAAATTACCGTAATATTGAAGACTGATTTCTCGAAGACCTCCAAGAAAGCCTCACGGATATCCCGCTGTAGAAAATAGAGTCTGTTTCCTGCCCAGCATCTGGTGAAGTAAATCAGACATGTGTCTTGACAGTTTGCCTGAAAGTAAGCTGACAAATATTATTTTACTAAAGAATCCTAGAAAGTCAATGGCAAAATCTCACTTATTCTAAGTTGCTCCAGTCACATTCTTGGATGTGGTTGATTCAGATTTCTTCAGGACTGGAAAAGTAACAACAGAATGAGTATTCCAACAAGAAGGAATCACTGATTGTGTTGTTGGGTTTTTTAGAAAAATTACATATAGTTTGGCACAGAAGTGGCTGCCTAGTAAATTTTAAAGTGGAGTCTGAGGGCAACTTTTTGAATTGCTGTAATTTTCACAGTGTTCTCCTGAAGATGTGTAGATGGTGATCACGCCTTCTTCCCTTTGCCGGGGGGGGGGGGGGGGGGGGGGGGGGGGGGGGGGGGGGGGGGGGGGGGGGGGGGGGGGGGGGGGGTGGGGGGGGGGGGGCGGGGGGGGGGGGGGGGGTGCGCGGGGCGCCGGGCCCGGGAACATGGGCCCCCAACGCGCGCACGGTGCACCACGCACGGGGAGGGCCAAATTTGCAACCGGGACGGAGGGGGGGAGGGGAGGCAAGGGCAACACATGTAACCTAAACATCTGTACCCTCATATTATGCTGAAATAAAAAATAAAAAATAAAAAAAAATAAAAAAAAATTGAAGTATAATATCTTCAGTAATCCTGATATTCAATTCTTTAAATTAAATTATACATCTAGGTAACACCAGTGAAAATAAAAATGGATTTTTTATGGAAAATTTAATAAATTTATATAAAATAGTAAAGGGTCACAAATAGCCAAGACAATTTCAAAGGAAACATACATGGTGAAAAGACTTGCTCAATCAAATCAAGACTTATTACAAAGCTATAAGCAATTAAGAGGTCTGGTAGCCATGCAGGGAAATACAAATTAACCAACAGAGCAAACTAAAGACTCCGGAAACAGACCAAAGCCTAGTTAGCAACTTGACAAAATGACAGGGAGGGTGTTGCAGATCAAGGGGTAATGACAGTACCGAGGAGAAAAAAATGTGGGGGATTTAATTCCTACTTCGACCATACGCAAAATCAATTTCAGATAACATACATTTCTTAGATATAAAAGGCAAACTATAAAACCCTCTGAACAAAATATAAAGAAAATCTTCATGACCTTGAGCTAGGGAAAGATTTCCTGAGTGGTACAAAAAGCAATGAAAATTAAGGATGAATTTGAAAATATTTTATTTCGTCAACAAACACCATAAATTTAACAACTGGGATAAGATATCTACAACACATCTAAGCAACAAAGCACTGGTATCCAGGATATATACAGAACTCCTGTAAGTCTGTTAAAAAAGAAAACAATACAACCAATTAGAAAAATAGGCAAACTCCACCAACAGAAGTGGAAGACCCAGAGGGGATGAACATGAAGGATGAGTGAACGTAGGAAAGCATGGCCAATCTCATTCATAACTATGGAAACACAAATCAAGCCCACCGTGAGATATCGCATTATATTAACATGAACTACATTGGCAGAGATAAAGAAGTTTGACAATAGAAAGTGTGGGCAAGGATATTCATCAGTGGCCACTCTACTGTTGTAGGGAGAGTAAACTGGTACAATTACATCATAAAACAATTTGGCCTTATTGTGATGTGGAACATTCACATTCCTCCCAGCAATTCCACTCGTTGCTTTATACTTGAGAAATTTACGGTCATGTGCACCAGGAGACTGTTCATACCAGGAGCTATTTCACTAAAGATTATTATGGGAGTTATGAGAATAAAGTGAATCACTGGGTGGAAAAAAGTATCAAAAGTTTTGTCTTGGATGACAATCTCTAAGAAAGTCAATGTTTTGTGGTATGTTAAGGAAACTGGTGAATTAGGGAAAATATCCTAGTCAATTATTTGCACAGAAAAGGGATATGTTTATTTGTTCTCCCTCATAGCACACTACATCCTGCTACCGGACAAAAAGAAAGGTAAACATTCTGGAGTTATCAACCCAGTACCTTTGCAATTCAACTTTAAAAAAAAAACAACATAACATTATGCTAAAGGAAGCTATCCCAGAAAGTGCACGTGAGAAGAAAAGGGTGGGT
This sequence comes from Avahi laniger, assembly GCA_963575035.1. Taxonomy (NCBI): domain Eukaryota; kingdom Metazoa; phylum Chordata; class Mammalia; order Primates; family Indriidae; genus Avahi; species Avahi laniger. Next base: position 98,206 of record CAUYSK010009329.1, read on the forward strand.
TAGAATACTGTGTGAAAAGAAAGAAATTATCAGTTTTGTAATATGGGCAGTGGTTCCAGAGATCTCAGAGCAGCCAATGAACAAACCAGCTAAATTTTAATTTTAGCTTCTTGGGGACAAGAGAATGATTATCAGGAGAACACAGAAAAGATGAGGAGAGGGGAAAGTGGATGAGAACAATGCCTTGCGGAGGTAAGACTTGAAGTGAGGAGGGAGGGGAAGCAGGTGCGAACTCTCTGTGTCACTCCCCGATCACCTGAAAGCAATGGAGTCACATGACTGTGGCTTTTTTTTTTTTTTTCCTGCCTCTGATGCTTACTTTATGAAAGAGAACAAAAACACTCTGATGTTGAGAAGCTTGGAACCTATAATTCCACAAGTTCTAAGAAGAGATGGGAAAGCCCTCTTATTAATCCAAATTATTGCAGTCTAACTAGCTTCCAAATATAACTTGATGAACTTGAATGTAAAATTGTTTGTAGCCAAAGTGTACATATATGTATTATATTAGCAAATTTAAAAGCATGCTTGAGAATAATGCAGAATGCTTTTAAGATAGTAATTACCTCTGAGGATTTTGCAAAAGAGGAAGCTAGAACTCTAACTTCTAGGATATATACACATATGCATACATACACAGGAAAGAAGGAAGGAAGGAGAGAAGGGAGGGAGAGGGAAGGAGAGACAGAGAGAGATATCAGATGGGAAAAAAACAATAATGATAAGATATCTACTTACAAGAGAACAAAAGTTCAGGTGAAAGCCGAGGGATGTTTAGTGACCTGATTCTTAGAAATAATGACTGCTTTCAATTACAATTATGTTTCTTGATTTGCTAGTAATTAATAGAGATGAACTTTCGGTGAATTTTTATAATCAATGTAAAACAAAGATTAATAAATGATAGCTCCACCTGGAAAACTGAATGGCATAAACGTTTACCCATCTGCTCTCTAAAATTCCCTCATTATCATTTCCTCCTTCCTAAATTATCTAACAAAATTTTCTTATTTTTCAGTATAAAAGTTCATTGCCTTTATCAACTCATTAATATCATGTGCCCTACTCTTAAAAACATAATGAAATAACCAAATTAAGCACTTTGAGAAAACTTTTCATTGTCATATGAACATATGAGCAGTTTTGCCATATTAGTAGTATCCCAAATTATTGAAAATATTTTACTTGTTTCCAAAAATATACCATGCAACTTTGCAATTTGAGGGTCTCCCTTTTAAGTATAGGTATACTTATAATTAATATATCTTTCTCCATATTTTTGAACTTTAAGGATGACCAAATAGTTCTAAGGTAGTAATTTATTCCTCAACCTTTGTACATTGATTTGTATCTCCCTATCGGGATTCTTCTCTCCACCTTTACTTCCCAGATGTTCCATATGATTCATGGCCCTCATCCAAGTCCCCACACCTCAGACCGAAATGTCCTTTCTATGGTCAGAACTCATTAATATGTATTATATCTATCATACATTTGGTCTTATGCATGTATTTCAAAGAGATATCCTTTCTACTTTCATTTTCAATTATTATGCACTTTTGCTCAATTTTAATTTCAGTGTTCATATCTCATCTCCCTCAATAGACACAATTCCGAAGTGCAGTTTTCTTAATTTACTCCGAATTGAAGCAAAAGATAGAAGCCCTTCCCTCAATCTTTAGGTAAATGATGTATAATTCTACTGGCTGTCACTTTTTACACAGTAGAACTAAGGAGTTCTTACTAGTATAACCTACTAAATACATTATTACATGTAACTAAGGTTTGGTATTCATAAACCAAAACTGGTATATTGCCAGGGCTCATTGAAGACTCTAATTCAATATTCTGTGAATAACTTTGACTGTCACATGGCACTTGGCAACATTTGCAGTAATAAGTGTTGGAATTTCAGTGATTCTGGAGAATGCTTTGTTACAATTATGGTATTAATGTTGTCTTGAGTAAATGTTTTCATTTTCTGCCTTTCTTGATTCTTCATTATATATCAAGTAATAAATACGTCATTATCAATTTAGTTTTTTATAATTTTTAAAATTAATCCTAATATGTGTTACATATTTCCATTAAGGGGCTTTTAGCATAACATTTTCCAATAACTATACTTTCCAATAACTATGCTTTGAGTTACATAATGCATTACAGTTCAAAACAGAAATAATTCATATCCAGTTCCTGGAACAAGTGTATATGTAATGCGATCTCCCTTCCCAAATTTTTTTGAGTGGAAACACTCTACTGTATATCCTGTGAATTTGTACCATTTTAATAGCTTCCAATACACTACCAAAGTAAGCATAATAAAAATAAACATAATAAAAATGGGCTATGTTTACCTTATAGGCTTAATTTATATTTAAAACACGTACATATGCTCACATTCTTTTCTTATCAAAATATATAAGGAAATTTCTGTCTGTTTCTAGCAACAAAAGTATAACAATTTATTTGTTCTTCTTCAATTCTTTGCTATCCATGAGTCTATTTTTGACTGGAAAGCTCCTCAGATCTTTTGTTCTGGGGCAGGAATCACAAAAAAAGTTTGAGAGTCCTGTATACCAAATTATAAGAAGAGACTGTACTTTAGGACAGGAACTAAATTCAAGAGCTAACTAAGTTGCTTTCTTCATAATATCTAAAAATATACCATGGACATTATTAGGTGCTCCCGGAACGGTGCTGGAGATTCAATAGGATCCCAGGCATTTGAATAATAATTGTCCATTTAATATTATATTATTAATACTATCCTAATTCTATATTTTAAAGACTGAAAATCAAACATAATTTTTTTTACAGATACAAATGCACTTATTATGGAGGAAAACTGTAGATTTTAATGGGCTTGTGTGGTTAGGTCACATATGGCAAATGAATGGCGTGGTTTAATTTTCCCCATAGAAACAGGAAATAACAATAGTTTAAGTCATCCTCATTTGTCTTTTGTAAATTATTACTATATTCTAAATTTATATTATATGTATATACTAAGGAATTTAAGGTTAAATCTTTTACAAAAATAAGAAAAAGGTTTTGCATTCTAAACATAAGATCTTTTATTTTATGCATATCAAAGTCACAGATCTACTTAGGAGTTGGAGCAAAAGGAAAGTGGTTCATATGTTCATTCACTCACAAAATGGGTAGCAGAAACATTTTAAGTATTGCAGATTAATTCCAATTTTCAAATGAAAACGAGAGAAAGTAAAGGTGCAGCATCCCAGGGAGAAGTGCATTTCTATCTGGCGCGTTTTACCAATTAATGCTAATTGACTTCATTAAAACTCTGGCACACTTGAGAATCATCTGGAGAGCTTGTTAATACAGATTCCTGACCCCCAGTCCCCAAAATACAGAAGGTCTTGGGTGGAGTCCCAAATTTTCACTTCTAACAAGCTTCCCGGTGATGCTGATGCTCTGGCCAAAGGACCACACATAAGTAGCATTTTCAGTCCACTGACATGCAGATAACATAAAACAGCTGTTATGTAAGAAACACTTGCTTTGGCCATGCAGAACAACATGATGATTAATTAATGTGATTGCTGTTTTCAAAGATATTATTTCTGTGTAACTCAAAAGTAAAAAATGACCATTTGTGGGTGCATAAAATAATAGACCAGAAAGAAGAGAGTCTAGTTTTCATTCGAGAATCTGATGTTATCAAAATTAAGTTTTCCTGCCCACACACTTTCAACATACATTATTAAGTATTTAATAACTACAATGACTGTTTGAAGGTGGAACATGTTATGCATTCTCTATGGTGGTATAAACTAGAAGTAAACAGTCAGATAAATCTGGCCAGATTTTAGAGACAATTTGGTAAATGTGATACTTTTTAGAATTTAACAATTCTATCTTTTAAAAGAAAAGGGGAAAAGAACCAATACTTTGAGCATCAAACAATTGGTTCTGGCATCTATTTCACATTTTTCCTGGAAAATGGCACCAATAGCAGCTTCCCCAATATTACGTTAGGGCTCTGTTTTAAGTTTTGTAGATAGAAAGAAAGAGTGCCACCTACTGAGTAAGCTGAATGTTTACTCCAGCGCAAGGAACACTCTTGGGTGCCCTGACTTAACCTTCTTAACACCTGAGAAAAATTCGGTGCGGATCTATCCATAAGAAAATAATAACAAAATGCCCAGAAGTAACAGCCAGTTGGATTTAGATCATTCAAAACTAAAAGACCCTAAGTTGTCCCTGTGTTTATTTAATAAACCATTGTAGAGTGCTCATGAGTTATAATTACACAGGACATTGTCCACCTGTTGATCCAAGACAAGAGGAGAGATGAAAATTGTGACCAAATTCTTCTGAATCTGAAGAAGCAAGCTAGGAGAAAGCACCCTAATAAAAATGCATCCTGTTTTCATTTTACTCAGAATTGCAAAATAACCTAGTCTCCCCAACCAGGTGAAGGTTTGTAGTATTCTATTCAAATTTAAACCAATTCAATCTCTCAAATCCTCCAAATCATTAGTTTAATTAATTTGGGATTTAGTAAAAACAAAATTCCTTGCCTAAAAATATGTTTCAACATATTTGAAAGACAGTATAAAATACCTTTCAAGATCATAGATTCTGGAAATAGTGCATGGGTGCAAATGCAAGACCTGCCATTTATTATACTGGCTTATATGGCCTTGCATTGTTATTTGCACCTCAGTTTGCTAATTTGTAAAATATGAATGGTAATCTCATAGTGTTATTTTGAAGGAAATAAGATAATAAAGTGTAAGTACCATGAGTAAATGCTCAATAAATAGAAGTCGCCACTAACATTTATTGGAAATCTCTTAAAATTTATGAAAAAAAAAAAAAAACCTGAAGAAATTCTTAAGGGCACACAGCCAAATAACAGGACAAGTGAAAGTCAAACTCTGGTGTAATTCAATTTTGGAAATAGAATAAAACTTTTAAAAGCTTTCCTTCACATTACATACAAAGTTACTAACACTAAATGCAATAGTCTTTTCATAGAAACACTAAAGACACATTGTCAATTAAATTGGAGAAGCTCTTAGCCATTTAATATGCTTACTTTATATGGTCAAAAATTAACATTTAATAAGAAATTAAACTATTTGTGCCCCAAATATTTCTTGCACAGGGCTACTCTTCAAACACTGAAGTCAGACTGGATGACTTAATGTTTTCTGCTTGAATTTTCATGTTTTCTTAGTATGCGGAGGTTCGTTTGCTTTGTTTTTAATTAAATTATGCTATGTAATATTCTACTCTGTTAAGCTGAAAATTCATTAGATAAATTATAGGAATTACTTTACTATTTCATAAACAATTATATTCAGATATAGGGAGATAATTCTAAAATGAGAGTTCTAATCTTCAGTATAAATAATTACTGGCTGCCAACAATACAGGCACTTTCTAAAAAAAGACCAAGAAATATATATAACAGTGATTAATATATTTATTAGATTTCAGGCTACCTATGTAAATCACTGTATCTTCTGATTGATTTATTCTTTGTTCCCTGTAACTTACTTTAACATACTTCAGCATAGGCTTTGTGTGAATGTGTTTGTGCGTGTGTATGTGTGTGTTTTCATCTATACCTAGAGACTGTTATCTAAATGAGAAATACAATTTCCAGATGGTTTGCTAACATTTAAATGGCTTCCTCCAATCAAGTCATACACCAGAGACAGGTAGCTTTGACAAGTAGTATTTTACGTCCAATTACCATGTTAATTCTCACTTCGGGTACTATGGTGGCCTTTCATTGGTTAAATTGGTAGAATTCAACTTAAGTGGATTACCAAGAAACATTGTAGAGATGTTCCCACCCTTAAACAAAGAATCAATGTTCTTTACTAAGAGCAATGCCCTAAGCTTGATGCATAAATGCTGATTATGACAGTTTTTGTTACCCCGCTGTGCCTAGATGATTAAGACTAGATGCCGTGAGAAGATTGCTATGAACATGATATCATGCAAGGAATGGATGGAACATCTAAGTGCACGGAGAGCTAGGATTTCCCTGACCTTACAGGAAAGGTGGGGTGGTGATTTATATTTTGTCTGTCTGCTGGAAATATTAGAATATGAAACAGTTCAGTCGAAGGCTTCCTTTCACACCTGAAAGAGAGTTTGAGGGGGGTGAGACTGTTACAGGTGTCTCATCAATCTCTAACAGTCAGAAAATATGAACTTTTACCATTCAGAACCTCGTGTTTACGAATTTCCAAACTGGATTAGGTCAATTAACAACACTTTGTTACACACCTCAATGTGCAACTATTTGAGATTTAGGTTCTTGGAAGAGCTTCAGTAACCTGGATTTTTTTTTCATAATTAAATTTTTACTGATTAAGCTGAACTGGCAATCTGATAGACAGTTTTAGTACTGAATACTGTAAGAAGTCTAAGTTGGCATTTTAATTTGAGGAGAAAAGAGATATGTTTTTATCATGTATTCTCAGTTGGGTTGATTTGGTTCACTGACAATATCTTTGAGTTTTAACCTAATCTTGGTTTTATTTAAGATTGTGAGTTTTATGTTCTGAGAGACGAAATGCTTCAATATCAGCTTTGTTGCTCAGTAACTACATTATCTTCTCAAAATACCTTAACTGATGGTTCATTCTTCCAGTCATTTTATAGTTACTTGGTCGTTATTTTCCTTTTGACCTAAAAGAGAACAAGGGGGAGAGAAGGCGGGATGGAGAGAGAGAGAGGGAGAGAGATTAGGATAAGATATAAACATGTCCAGGTGTCAATTTGAAGCTGAATATTCATGTGAGAAGCAAACTGAATTAAAGGAAGTATAGAGGCTGAGGGGCAAGGATCACTTGAGGCCAGGAGTTCAAGACCAGTCTGGGCAGCATAGTGAGACCCAATGTCTAAAAATATTTAAATAAATAAAATAAGCTCTGCATGGTGACCTGTGCTGAGGCAGGAGGATCACTTGAGCCCAGGCATTGGAGGCTGCAATGAGCTATGATGAGACCACTGCACTCTAGCCTGGGCGACAGAGTGCGACTTATATCTAAAAAGAAAAAAGAAAAAAAAAAAAAAGGAAGTATGGCTTCTCCTCTCCTCTCTCCCACATACATAGGCTTTGTTAGAAGCTAAGGATACTGATTCTGTTCTTCATTGGCTATACGAAATAATGCGACCTTATAGCTATCATATAATTTGCAAAATAATTTAATGTGCATAATTCGACTTGTTTTTGTTTTTTGTAGTACTCTAATGAGGACAGTCAAAAGATTATTCCTGTTTCTAATTTATAAGAGAAAACTAAGTTACTGTTTCAGTTGCCTATGTGGCAGAGCTAGATCTTACATTGAACTTTTCTGAATCTACCCCAGGCTTCTTGATCTATTATGTATGAACCGATATTAAAATACCTGAAGGAACTTTATGCCTCTGTTGTTGTTGAGCTAGCCACAACTCCAGCTTTTTGCATTCATTAAAGAGATAAATTATCATGCCTTATTTCAGTTCAAGATTCTATTCTGTTTCTGAGTGGACTTGAAGTTTTTCTGGCTTAATAATATTACTTCTATATAAATTTTGTTTACATTGGTAGAGTTAACAATTTAGAAATGGCCACGAAGAATCCAATAAGGCAAATCGTTTGTACACACAAAATTGTATTTATTATTTTATGTATCGCATGTCCTTGCAACTGTCATTTCATGATTGTTCAGCTGAAAAAAAAAAAACATACTACTGATAAAAAATACATCACTCTTTGGATGCTTTCACCTGTCAAATTAAACTTTGTTAAATACAGCAATGTTTGTCTTTAATTAGGGTGTTCTGTGTGTCAGCTGGTACATAGCCCTTCTGCTAAGATCATGAGGAATAAAATGGCAATGAACTGTCTAAAGCACTAGCAGGTATGCTAATTCCATTCACGGCCCATGGAAGTCTTTGTTTTAATGTATCAAAATGTTGTTTTTCTTCTATTAAGAACTTGTTATATCCATTATTTCATTCCCACATGTTTTTAGCCCTTTTTTTATGACTATAGAGTCTCTTAAAAGATGGATTACACAAAAAAGTACCCCTGAAGTCCACTATTTAATTGAAATTTTTTTGTTTTTGTTTCCAATTCAGGATGGAAATCTGAATTTTCTCAGCTTTTCCTTTCCCCTCATTTTTTGACTGCCTTCCAATCAGACACAGAAAAGGATTTTATTTAAAAAATTTAGAAGACAGTTAATATTCAGACTTCTAATAACTTGAAGCATTCTGTTATTTATAGCAAATGACTTCACCTTTCAGAGCCCAAGTTTCCTTATTTCCTCATGTTAGTTGGATCTGAATCTCATTCATCTTTATAATTGGATTTTTTTTCTCTTTTTCCTGAGGCAATCTCTGGTGGGAAAAAAAAAAAATAGGAATACAGTTGCTAATCCAGGCCATATGAGGGCAGGCCTTCTGTGTCCCTACACAGGAGAGTTTTGTCCGTAATTGAGGGTTGCTGACACAGAGAAAGCCCAGGGTAATGGATGTGAACTGCCTGAGTTTGAATCCCCGCTCCACTACTTACCGTTTGAGTGACCTTGGGCCAGATCTGTGCTTCCATTTTCTCATCCCTAGCAAAGGCACAATAGTAATATTTACTTCCCAGAAATGTTGCATAGAATGAAATGTTTTTAACAGTATATAACTAGTCACATAAAGTGCCTAGAACAAATATTTGGTCCATAGTAAGTATTTAATTAATGTTCACTAGTAATACTATCATTGTCACTTTTCCACTGTTGAATTTTCTGTGTTTAATAGACCTTATTTTCTAAACCGCCCATGATATGGCCTATTTTGACACCATTGGGAGTGTTGCCATCTTCTCAAATGGAAAGCAATTGAGAACAATTCAGAATAAATTAGACCTCTGAAGATGTCAGCCTCTTCATGGGAGACTCATTTTCAAAAGCTGCTACCTCTAGGGCACTGCTGCCAGGGAAAGAGGCATTCTTTGAAAACCTATTATATTTGTATTCACATGTTCATTTTCTTTTAAAATGTCTGTTCAAATATTAAGAAGAATTTTGTGTAAACACCATCAATTTAATGGGTCATGTTCATTACAAGATGGAAAGTACTTCAACTGTGGGAAAAGCATGAATTTCTTCACCCAGTTTTTGCCAACACAGTGTGGCGTAATGCCCAAGTCGGATGCACAGGTTTGGTATCCAGCTGCCTGGGTTCAAACCTTGGCTTTGCAGCTTTCCAACAGGGTCACTTCAGTTTTACCATCTGGAAAATGGGGATAATAAAGAAGTTACCTGTCTTCAGGGTTATTGTGAGGAGAGGATTCAAAAAAAAGCACTTAACACAGGACCTGGAACACAGTAAATTGTGCATATTTAGTGGCTATGCTTATGAAAGGATAGGATAACTTATGCTGTGCTGAATCTCAGTGAGTACTACTATTCCTGGTCTAATTATGGGAATATACCAGTCAGGCCACTGTACTGGAGAGATGAAACATTGAGACATTCTATCATGAAATTAATTTATGGACATTCTGTCATGAAATTAATTTATGGATTAAAAAGAAAAAAGAAGTCCTAAGGACTGAGATGAGTTGTCCAAGGATTGCAGTAACTCTAATTTGACCACAAGTAAAGAGATTTTCACCTATTCCATTACACTGTTTTCTGCATGAACAGACGCAGGTTGTGTACACGTAATGCAACCTTATCTGATTTATGTCAGCTGACTTAAACTGCCATGCTGGGCCTCAGTTGTGACAGTGAACCATAAATGTTAGACAAAAACTAACTTAAGAACAGAAAAGGAGATGTATCTGAACTTCCAATGTAGTCATTTTTCCAATTTTAAAAATTAGGAAACCTGTCTGAAAATTCTTTTCTGTGATGATTCTCAAAAATCATTATATATGACTCAAAACATGGTTGTCACACATGGATGGTTGATAGAAGGTTCCAGGAGTCAGTAACTAGACTTGAATGAAAATAATATTTAGATTTTTTTACACTGCCTTCAAGTTTTAAAAGCACAAAGTAAAAGAACTCTTTAGATCTATGCTGTTCAATATAGTAGCCACTAGTCACATGTTAATTTAAATTTAATATTAAATCAATTAATTTTTTAAAAATTAAAAAGTAAGCTTCTCAGTTGAACTAGCCACATTTCAAGTTCTCAATAACCCCATGTGGCTAGTGGCTACCATACTGGACAGCCCAGATGGACATTTTCTTCATCACAGAAAGTCCTATTGAATGGATGCTTTTCTAGCGCATCTAAGAAGTGCTCAGAATTATAGAGTGTAGGGTAGGCTGTACAGTGGCCAAAGAGTCGTAGAGAAGTATTCTCACAAAATGTAAAAATGTGCTTGAACAGATGATAAATAAGAAAATGGCCTGAACTATCGAGAGAATTTAGTCAATTCCAAGGCATTTACTATGCAACAAGGAATCTATAATTTGTGATGTGGGAATGATCCCCCAGAAAAAAAAAAGAACCTGCAAACTCTAAAGGGAAATAAAAAAGGAAAACATTAAACTAATTCCAATGGAGGCTCACCTGATTTTCTAATTTATTTATAAGCATCTTTGAAGTGTTTTTCACTTTCAGCATCACAACAGGGGCTTTTCCAATCAATATTTATGTTACTTACATTACACTTGGAAAGCAGGTAACACTTTCAAATGCTGATATATGTAGAAGATGACGTGTTGGCTCAAGCCTGAGTCTATCCATGGAAAATGTCCATGTTGATATAATTCTACCAGTCACCATGATGAATTTTAAACAGAAGATACATTTTTATCTGCTTAGATTTTATTTTGGCAGTAAAATATCTAATGATTATTCAATTTGGACTGAAGTATAAAATATCATTAGGAACTCCGCCTGCACAAGTGCTTTAAAATTTAATCTTACCTCTGACTATTGCTCTTTAGCATGGATTGAACTAATTAATATCAGTAGTTTCCAACTTTGATATCAGGAAGGTAGAATCAGCACTTTGACCTCCCAACTCTGACCTTTGACAATAATGATAATTCTTACATCTGAATTGTGTTTTAGAATTTGTAAAACGCTTTTGGGCAAAGTCTTTTCATATAAAGCAGCTCGCTTGTTCCTGAGACAGTCTCATGAAACAGACAGAGGAGTTTTTAGCATTCTTAACTTAGAAATGTGGAAACTGGTGTTTATAGAATTAAGTAATGTGTCCCAAAGACTCACAGCGATGAGTGGAAATCATCTTAATTTAGTGTTATTTCTGCTACGCTATGCTGCCTTCCTAAGCATCTTGTAACCTGCACCTGTTGCTACCACCAGATTTTTATACCAGACTGGGAAGGAGAGTAAAGGGGAAGAGGAAAGAAGGGGAGAGGAAATGGGTGCAAATGAGAAACAAGAGATAATTTATGCTCCTAAAAATGATTGTCTTGGACTTGATTTCTAGTTTTATTCCACTGTGTTCAGAGAAGATACATGGTATGATTTATATTTTTTTGAATTTGTCAAGATATGTTCTGTGCCCTCAGAGATGATCAATTTTAGAGATGTTCCATGTGCTGATAAGAACAATGTATATTCAATAGTTTTGGGGTAAAATATTCTGTAAATGTCTGTTAAGCTCATTTATTCTAGAGGTTCATTTAAGTCTAGTGTTTCATTATTTATTTTCTTCTTGGATGATCTGTACAGTACTGTCAGCAGGATGTTGAAGTCCCTGGAGATTATGATGCTGCTGTTTATCGCTTTGTCAAGATACAGTAGGGTTTCCTTTATAAATCTGGACATGCCTATGTTAGATGCATAACTATGTAGGATCATTATGTATTCTTCTTGAATTGCTCCTTTTACCATTATATAATGACCATGTTTGTCTTTCTTTACTATTATTGATTTAAAGTCAATTTTATCTGATATGAGAATGACTATCCTTCCTTTCCTTTGATTTCCCTTTGCATAGAATATTTTTTTCATTCCTTCTCCTTGAGTCTGTGTGAATCTTTGTGGGTTTGATGTGTTTCCTGGAGAAAGCAGATAGTTGGGTTGTATTTTTTCATCCATTCAGCCAGCCTGTGTCTCTTGAGTGGGCCATTCAGACTGTACATGTTGATTGTTAGAATTGATATGTGGGACACTGTTCTTTTCATCCTGTTGGATAGGACCTTATTGTTTTGTTTTACCTCTTAAGCTATTGTTTTATATGAGCTCTGAGCTTTAGCTTTTGGGTTCTTTTACACTAGTGGGTGTCTATTGTGCTGATCCATGTACAATGTGGTTCTGAATATTTCCTGCAGGGTAGGTCTGGTCTTGATAAATTCCCTCAATGTCTGCTTGTCTGAAAAAGTCTTTATTCTCTTTCATATATGAAATTCAGGATACAAAATTCTAGGCTAGAAGTTGTTGAAACACTCAATTCTACACAAAGTCATGGAAATTAAACAACCTGCTGCTGAATGATTATTAGGCTAATAAAGAAATTAAGATGGAAATCAAAAGATTCTGCAAACTGAACAACAAAGGGGAAACAAGCTACCAAAATCTGAGATTCAGCAAAAGCAGTCCTAAGGGGAGAATTCATAGACTTAAATGTCTACATCAAAATGACGGGACAATTACAAATTAAAAATATAATGACATGTCTCAAGGAATCAGAAAAGGAAGAGAAAACCAAATCCAAAGCCAGCAATAGAAAATATTAACTAAGGTCAGAGCAAAACAAAACAAAATGGAAAATAAACAGCAACAACAACAACAAAAAAATACAAAAGATTAATGAAACAAAAAGTTGGTTCTTTGAAAAGATAAACAAAAGTGATAGACCTCTTGTTAGATTAACCAGGAATAGAAGAGAAAGGATCCACATAAGCTCAATAAGAAATGAAAAAGGAGATATTACAATTGATACCACAGAAATACAAAATATCATCTATGAATACTATGAAAATCTCTATGCACATAAACTCAAAAATGCAGAGGAAATGGACAAATTCCTGAAAACACATAACCTCTCAAGACTCAGTCAGTAAGAAATAAAACTCCTGAGCAGACCAATAATGAGCAATGAGATTGAAGCAGCAATAAAAAAATCTTCCAAAAAAAAAAAGCCCCTGACCAGATGGATTCACAACCAAATTTTACCAGACCTATGAAGAAGAGCTGGCACCCATACTTCAGAAATTATTCCATAACATTGAGAAGGAGAGGCTCCTCCCCAATGTATTATACGAAGCCAATATCACCTTGATACCAAAGCCAGGAAAGGACAAAACAAAAAAAAGAAACCTACAGAACCAACATTCCTTATGAATATAGATGCAAAAATCCTCAATAAAATACTACCAAACCAAATTCAACAGCACATCAAGAGAATAATCCACCATGATCAAGTGGGCTTCATCCCAAGGATGCAAGGATGATTCACTATATGGAAATCAATCAATGTGATTCACCACATAAACAGAAGGAAAAACAAAGACCATATGATCATCTCAATAGATACATAAAAGACATTCAACAAAATTCAGCACCCTTTCATGATATTAATAAAAACCCTCCACAAACTAGTCATAGAAGGAGCACATCTCAAGATTATAAAAGCCATAAAGGACAAACCCACAGCCAACATCATACTGAATTGGAAAAAGTTGAAGGCATTCCCACTAAAACCTAGAACAAGACAAGGGTACTCACTGTCACCACTTCTGTTCAACATAGTGCTGAAATTCCTAGCAGGAGAAATCAGGCATGACAAAGAAATAAAGAATATCCAAATTGGGAAAGAGAAGGTCAAGCTATCACTTTTCCTTGACAACATGATCTTATATCTAGAAAACCCCAAAGACTTCACTAAGAGATTTCTGGAATTGATAAACAAATTCAGCAAAGTCTCAAGTTACCAAATCAGTGTATATAAATCAGTAGCATCCCTATACACCAACAACAGTCAAACTGAGACTCAATCAAAGACTCAATACCATTCACAATAGCTACAAAGAAAATAAAATACCTAGGAATATACTTAAGCAAGGAGGTAAAAGATCGCTACAAAGAGAAGTACAAATCACTGTTGCTCCCAAATCAGCAGAATCAATATAGTTAAAATGTTCATATTAGCCAAATGACCAACATGACTTATCCAATGCAATACCCATCAAAATACCAATGTCATTATTTCACAGATCTAGAAAAAAAAATAATTCTTTGCTTCATTTGGAACCAGAAAAGAGCCTGAATAGCCAAAGAAATCTTAAGCAAAAAGACCAAATCTGGAGGCATCACATTACTAGACTTCAAACTATACTACAAAACTATAGTAACTGAAGCAGCATAGTATTGGCACAAAATAGAGACATAGACCAATTGAACAAAAGAGAAAACCAAGATATAAAACCAGCCACATACAGCCAACCGATTTTTGACAAAGCAGACAGCAATATACACTGGACAAAAAAAGCCCTATTCAATAAATGGTGGTGGGAAAATTGGATAGCCAAATGCAGAAGAATGAAACAGGATCCATATCTCTCACCACTCACAAAAATTAATTCAAAATGTATCAGAGACTTAAATCTAAGACATGAAACCATAAAAATTCTAGAAGAAAATGTTGGAAAAACTCTTCTAGATATTGGCCTAAGCAAAGAATTTATGAAGAAGACCCTGATGGCAATCATAGCAATGACAAAAATAAATAAATGGGACTTGATTAAATTAAAAAGCTTCTGCACAGCCAAGGAAATAATCAACAGAGCAAATAGACAATCTACAGAACAGGAGAAAATATTCCCAAGTTATACATAGATACAGGGTTAAAAACCAGAATCTACAAAAAATTCAAGCAAATTAGCAAGGAAAAAACAACCCATTAAAAAGTTGGCTAAAGACAAGAACAGAAGCTTTTCAAAGAAGATAGACAAATGACCAATAAACATATGAAAAAATGCTCAATATCACTAGTTATCAGGGAAATGCAAATTAAAACCACAATGAGATATCACCTAGCCCCAATGAGAATGGCTTTTATTAAAAAGTCCCAAAACAATAGATGCTGGTGTGGATGCAAAGAGACAGGGATGCTTATATGCTCTTGATGGGACTGCAAATTAGTAAAACCTTTATGGAAAATGGTATGGAGATTCCACAAAGAACTAAAAGTAGACCTACCATTTGATCCAGCAATCTCACTACTGGGTATTTACTTAAAGGAAAAAAAGTCATCTTATCAAAAAGACACCTACATTTGAATGTTTATTGCAGCACAATTCACAATTGCGAAGATGTGGAATCAGCCCAAGTGTCCATCAATTCATGAATGGATTAACAAAATATGGTGTATGTATACCATGGAATACTACTCACCCATGAGGAAGGATGAATTATGGCCTTTTACAACAATGTGGATGGAATTGGAGACCATTATCTTAAGTGAAGTATCTAAAAAATGGAAAAACAAATACCATGTGTACTTGCTATTAGACGGGAACAAACTGATGAGCACACACGTGCACAGAGGGAAGTAAAACTCAGTGGAAATCAAGCAGAGGAGAAGGGGAGGAGGGAATGGGTAAAAACTTACCTAATAGGTACAATGAACACTATCTGGTGATGGGCATACTTATGACCCTGACTGAAGCATAACAAAATTGGTACATGTAAAAAAAACATTTGTACTCCTGCGATATTTTGAAATTAAAAAAAATGTCAATAAGGAGTCAATACTAAATACAACACATTACCTCAGATCTGTTACCAGAACAGAGAAAGGACATTAGGTAAAATTAAGGAAATCTGAAAAAAATATGGACTTCAGATAACAAATAAACCATAAGAATGTAAGATGTTAATAATAGGGAAAATTGGGTGTGGGCTATATGGGAACTCTCAGTACTACTTTTGCAATTTTTTGGTTAATCTAAAACTCTTGTAAAATAAAAGGTTTGTTTAAAAAAATAATAAGTAGGAGGATATGTCCAAGATCCCTCAAGGTTTACAGTGTTCTGTGTTGTCTCTGTCACACTCGGTTCTGTTTGGACGATGGGAAGGAGTTTCTAGCCCAATTTGTAATGTTTCGTTAGATGATACAATAGAATAGATTTGTCAAACTACAGTCTGAAGACCACTTCCAGCTTGTCTCCCCTTTTTATAAATATAATTTTATTGGAAGATAGTCATGCTCATTCATTTACATATTATCACTGGCTGCTTTTGTGTTCCCATCAGCAGAAGTGAGGAATTACAAGAGAGACTACATAGCTCACAAAGCCTAAAATATTTCCTATCCAAACCTTTACAGAAAAAGTTTGTCAAATGCTAGGACAGAAGCTCAGATTCTCTGGTTTTCTTCAATAGTTCTTCACTGAGTGTCTAGCATGTACCCAGCATTCTTCTATGTGGTGTAGATATGGTGATGAGCAAGACAGATTCTGTCCATTATGGAACTTGCCTTCCAGAAAAATGGGATAATAAAATATAAACAAATAAATAGTTATACCAACAAATTATTCAATGTTATGTCCAATAGCTCTAAGTACTGCAAAGAAAATAAAATGAGCATAATTGATATAGAGAGTGATGTTGGTGGTTAAAACAACTTGTTTGGATTGACTGCACAGGTAAGGCCTCTCTCAGATAGATCCTGAATGAAGAGAAGGAATCAGCTACGTAAAGATAAAGGGAACAGCATTCTAGGTAGAGGACCTAGAAGTGCAAAAGTCAGAAGTCAGAAACAAGCTTAGAGTTTACAGCAAGGATACTTTTAAGACTTCTGCAGACTTTAAGCACTTCCAAAATTAAATATGTCAAAATAAAAATAAATCAACATCCCCCATTCCTATGCATTTATTTATATTTATTGCCATAAACTTTTCAAAAGAGTTTTTTCAATGGGAATAGCCAGGATTTTCATATTCCATGGGGACTTTGCTAATGAAAATATTTATTATTTTAAGTACATTCACCACAGGAAAAGAACAGCACTAACTGTGATTTATCACAAGATTATTTGGCATGTTACATTTCCTTTTAAGTCTTAAAAAAATAATTCCTTCCTTATCCATGCTAAAGAAAGGAAGCTGCAAAAGCTTGGCAACTGTGTCATATAGCAGATACCTGGAATTTACTCATCTCTTATCTCATGTAACTATAACTTAATATCTATTGAAAAACAAATTTCCATGTGCAGTGTTTTTTGTATCCAATTATACTCAATAAATCTGGAGAGTGAGGAAGCCTGACTACCAACAGATCAACTTGTAATATGAACTCGTTCCCTTTCTTCGCTGAACATGAAAAAGAAGGAACCGGAATGTTTCCCAAAATATGTTTCATGGGATAACAATTCTGAACAGTGTTATCAGGTATTACATGGAAAAGTTGAATGATCTTGGTAAACTGAAATTTCTTTACTACAGTACTTCTTAGGAGCCTTACCATGCTAACACAAATTGTGAATCAACAAGCTTTTAAGGTGTACAAAATATCTAATGGACAAGAACTCTGGAGAATCCTTTTTTTAATGTGGCTTTTGAGATTATCATTTGCTGCTTTGGAGAATCAAATGAAACATGATATTCTTTTTACTTTGATCAGATATATAACCCAATATGTCATATATGGTATGACATGAAATTCCAGAAACCTATTCACTGAAAATAAGCCTGTTTCTTTAACATACGATAAAAGAAAAAAAACATCACAAGGAGTGCTTCTTAAATATACTGATTTTTACATTCTCCTCCTGGAGTTTCTGATTCAATAGCTCTAGATGGGGTCTGAGAATTTTTGTTTCTAATAAATGTCCACGTGATGCTGCTGCTGGTCAGGGACTGCACTTTGATAACCACTAATCCAGATGTAATTTCAATTTCTTGTCATGTTCATATAGACAACTGAAGGTAACTGGAATCACTAGGCGTTGTAATGTGTCAGCAATTTTAGCATCTCAATTTCTTTGGTACAAATTTCATTTTCCCATGCAAAGTGTTGATGATCAGAATATGTATTAGTTGCTATAAATCACCCATATCAGAGGTCATGTGAAAGACATACAAAAAAGCAGAGATGACCCATGACATCAAGGGCCAGCGTCCTCACTTTAGGTCCACAATCTGTGTCATTTGCTCTCTTTAGACGTCCTCGGTTATGGTCCACGGAGGCCTTCGGTGTTACTAAGGCGAAGGAGGTGTCGAGCCCCCCTCCCGCACTCTCATCTAGCACACACACTGCGCTTCCACTGCAGAGTTCAGAGAGGCAAGTGGTTGTTTGCCGCCCCAGCCCCAACCTCAGCCAGCAGAAACACTGCATCCGGCCTCTTGTTTCCCTCGCTGTACTATTTCTGCTGAGTTATGGATTGCTTCTATTCCAACCATTATGTACATATGGTCATATACATATATAAATATATGTTCATACACATATATAAACATATGTGTATATACATATACATAAATATATGCACGTATACATATATCACATGTCACCTAACTACAGGATACATTCTGAGAAATGCGTCGTTAGGCCATTTCCTCCTTGCGCGAACATCACAGAGTGTGTTTACACAAACCTAGATGGCATGGCCTGCTACACACCTAGGCTGTGTGGCGTAGCCTATGGCTCCTGGGCTACAAACCTGCACAGCATGTGACTGCACTGCACGCTGCAGGCAATTGTAACACAACCGTAAGGACACACGTGTACACAGGAAATGTACAGTACAATATGGTACAAAAGATAAAAATGGTGCACCAGCTTAGGGCGCTTACCACGAATGGGGAGCTTTCAGGACTGGGAGTTGTCTGGGTGAGTCAGCAGGTAAGTGGAGAGTGAATGTGAAGGCCAGGACATTACCGTACACTGCTGCAGACTTTATAAACACTACATCTAGGCTACACTAAATTTATTGTTAAATTTTTTCTTTTATCAATAATAAATTAATCTTAGCTTACTGCAACACTTTTACTTTATAAACTGTAATTTTTTTAACTTTTTGACTCTTTTGTAATAACAGCTTAAAAGATAAACACATTAGACAGCTCTACAAAACTATTTTCTTTCTTTTTAACCATATTCTATAAGCTTTCTTCCATTTATAACATTATGTATTTAATTATTTTTTACTTTTAAAATTTTGTTTGAAACAAAGACACATGCACATTAGCCTCAGCCTCCACAGGGTCGGGATCATCAATACCACCGTCCTTCACTTCCACATCTTGTCTCGTTAGCATCCATGGAGCTGCCATCTCCTATGCTAACAATGAATGCCCTCTTCTGGAACACCTCCTGGAGGACCTGCCTGAGGCTGTTTTACAGTTAACTTGTTTTTTTAATAAGTGGAAAGAGTACATTCTAGAATGACCATAAAAAGTATAGCATGGTAAACACATAAACCAGTAACATAGTTGTCTACTATAATTATCGAGCATCATATACCATACATAATTGTATGTGCTATACTTTTATATGACTGACAGTGCAGTAGGTTTGTTTACACCAGCATCATCATGAATATATTAGTAAAGCATTGCTCTGTGACATTATGACATCTATGATGTCACCAGGAGATAGGAATTTTTCAGTTCCATTATAATCTTATGGGACCGTTGTCATGTATACAGTCCATGTTGACCGAAATGTCATTATACAGTGCATGACTGTGTACATGCATTCCTGATGTTGAGGCACTCTAGTTCATTTGAGAATATTTTTAAGATACAGAAAAGTATAAGCAAAACAAAACAATACAAAAACCTTGCAAATTAAAATCATTCATAATCCCAACACCCAGAGACAACCACAATGAATATTTTGGTGTATTCTCTTCTAATTGTTATTTTAACTGAAATATATGTAAAGTTGGAAATGTTTTTATGTTTATTGTCCATTTCTCTTTTTCCTAGAAATTGCTTCGTATTGTCTTTCACCTATTTTTTCCATTAATGTGCTACTGTTTTTATTTTAATTTTCAGATTTTTAAAAATCAAAGAAATTCAGCCTTTAATTTTTATATTGTTTAAACTTTTTCCCAATTTACTTATCGGTAGCCAAAACTCAGTCACATTGAAGTACAAAAATAGTGATATCATATGACTCAAGCTGATTTTATCTTTTGATTCTGTTTGTGATGTTCAGAAATCTTAAATTTTCACATAGTTAAATCTCTCTATTTTTTCCTTTGTGATTTCCTCCCCAGTGTTTTAATAATTAAAGCTCACCATCCAAGGTCATTTTAATGTTCACTTTTATGTTCTTTTTTTTGTTGTTTTATTATATCATTTTCATATCTAGTCGAATAGATAGCTCCAGGGAACACTAACTTGACATTCTTATCAAAATGTATTCTTTTCCTTAACACCATTTATTGAATATTCTCTATCTTTGTTATGCTTGTTTTAGGATATCACATTATGAATTAAAACTCTTATATAGTTTATGAAGATCTTACTCATATAAACATTTATTTCATTTATGCTCTGTCCCATTTATGTTTTTATATTTTGTGCCTGGTATGATGCTATTTTAATTATGAAAGCTTTATAAGAATGTAATACATAATTAGTAGTATAAAGTATCTCTTATTAGTCCTTGTCAAATTAGATCTATTTCATTTATATTTTTATTCTTTTTCTTTTGCTATAAATTTTCTAGAAGTAAATCTGTATTGTGAAAAGATCTTTTTCATCTCTTCTAATATTTTTGCTTTCTACTTTATCCAAAGTAGTTTTCCACTGCCTTGTCAGTGTGTGTGTTGCTGGGTAAATTGCTTTCATTCTCTAATTTTTCATATTTTAGCATAATTTTATTATTGTTATTTTCACTGTTTGTGGTTTATATAACTATATATTTGATTACAAACCAAATTCAATTGTCTTCATCTTATATTATGGAAGAGTTAAATCCTTTCACACTTAGTTTCATAAGTGAATTTTGTCTTATGCCTTGTGGAATTTGCCTGTTTTGTGGTTTTTTGTATAGAAAAAAATTTTTGTTCATCTTCAAGGATTGGAAATAATTCTTCCAGTCTTAAATCTTTAAATAGTTGCTCTCTGTTTTCATGATAATCTCCAATAATCAATCTTTCTTTACTTCAGGAAATTATTTTCTTTTATTTCTTTCCTATCTGTTCATAAAAGATGAGAAATTCAGTATGCTGTACTTCTCCGCCTTTTTAAAACTTACCTCTATTGATATGAGAAGATTTGGTTTCAGATCCAAATTATTGTTATCAAATTATTATTACATTGAACATCTATTTCATCAAATATTCTTGACACTGCAATTTTTGAAATAATTATTTCAATAGTTTCCAAAATTCATCATTAAATCTCTTAGATTGTAATTCTGGGGTTTTAAAATTTCACTCATTTCTCAAAATCTAAATTTATTTTGAAGAAAGACATATACATGGTTTACATTTTTAAGCATCTCCATATCTGAGAACATCTACCTTTGCTTTAATCCATGGAGGAATATTTGTCTTACCTTCATAGGTCTCAAATTTACCACATCAAAATTCTAAGGATATTGTTCAATTGCCTTTATGCAATTAATATTGCAACAGAGAAATCTGAAGTTAATTCGAGTTGTTCCTCTATGGTTAACCTGCTTCATTGTCTGAATACTTATAAAAATGTTTATATTAATTTTTCTAATTAGAATTCTTGCCTTGGTTGAGTCCTTTTAATTTCACTTTCTGGGAATATTACGGGGCATTTTTATTTGAAGACTCATAGTTTCATAAGGTGTGGAAATTTTCATTTTTTTTTTTCATTTCATGATTACTGTCATTCCAATTGTTCTGATTTCTTCTTTAAGAAAATCCCAGATACTCATTTTAGATTTCCATTCTCTAACTTCCATATACTTCGCTTTTTCTCCAATAGTTTTCCTTTAATCACTTTGTCTTTCTCCTTTGTTCTCAGGCATGACATCTCAATTTTGTGCTATGTATGAATGGTTTTATTTGCTGCAATAGTAGTTCTTATCTTTACTGCCTCTGATGCAAATTTTAATTATGCTTTTGCAATCTAATTTACTATATCTGCTTTCTCATCTTGATCAGCTTTTTAACTTCTCAGCCTTTGGTCTGTGTGCCTCATCTTATTTCGCGTCTGCCCATTCCCCTTTTGTTTCATATCTGATCCAGTTTACTCTCAAAACTTGTGGCTCATGAATGCGTACACACCATCTTTTGTTGCATATGGTGTTCAATTCAAGCTGAAATATTTTAAAATTTTCTTCTGGTTTTTTTAATAAATCATTTTTTAAAAATACTCTTTAAATGATCCGTCAGAATGATGTCTTAATTTCCTTTTCCCTGAATGGCAATTAAATTTTAATAGGACACATGTTGTTTTATTTCCATTCTTACCTGAGTGGAGGTCTACCTATTTACAGTGTTTCAACCAGCAGGATGCCCTTGGCCACTGCTACAGTCCATTCGACCATAAATCTAATCCTCTTCTCAGATCTATATATGAAAAGCAAATTGAGGTACACAGTTCTTGGCCCAATTCCCAAGGTCTTTTCTGTTCGAATTAAAAGGGGTGCCTTCATCTCACACTCTGGAGTTCGTACCCTCTAACTGAAAGCAGTACATGAAAATCTATTGCATGTATTGCTCCCGCATCTTTTCCACTTTCTGACTCAACCACAGTGCTTTATTTCTGAGAACTACACTTCTTGGGATGCAATTCATCTCTGTTTAAAATCTCTCATATTCCCATATCCTACTCCATCGTGTTCTTGCTACAGAAACATGATTAGGATTACAGGTAGAAGCAACTGCTGTATAATATAATAATAGAGAAAAGGGGTGGTGACTCTAAGATCCTAGGACACAGATACAGGGAGCAGACTGTATAGGAAAGAGAAAAAGAAAAAGCAAAAGAAAGAGAGAAAGGGTCCTAAGGAAAACAAAGTATTCCCTAGCTTTTTTCAGGAGTTTGAGGCTATTCTCCTTCGCGAAATCACCTTTTTATTCCTCTCCATCCAATTGTATCAGCTTTACAGTTAGTGGAAATTCCTCCCATTTTCTAGCAATAGGCTGTCAGTCTTAATTTTTTGTGATGTTGTGAGTTTTCCTGTGACTTAATAGCTATTTTAGAGGGCAGTTGGTAGAGACTGACTCAGGGATGATTAGCAAGATGCCATTTTAAACCAAAGCCTGTGGTTAGTTGTAAACACAGGAAAGACAATTGCCCAAGTTATAAGATAACATCATTGTTGATTCTTCCCATTCTGAGTTGATGTGAGCCACAGCAGTATTATTTGTTTTCAGCCTCAAATATTGAGCAAAAGGAATTATGCTAACTCCTTGATTCTTAATATAAATTCCCCCAAAATCAAGTTTTGCATTGATTTAAGATTATTTTACATGTTATATAACCTAAAATAATATTGGCTCAAAGTAGATATTTCCATTTACTAATTTAAGATGATAAAAATTCATATTACTAGTATTAGATTTGGTGGTTTTTTGTGTCCCTTTATGATGTCAAAACAGTTTATTTCATTCCACGTTTAAATTGTCTTCCTTAAATTTAAAGATTCGCCAATGTAGTGGTTCTAAAATGGTATTGTGAATAATTTTTACAGGAGGAGCTCATAAAAATATTCAGATTCCCAGACATTACCTTTGTAGCTATAGATTGAGTAGGACCACAGAGTGTTCATTTGCAATGAGCACATACAAATGACACTAATACAGTGGTCCAATTATTCTTTGAAGAATGTTCATGAGTTTCAGGTGTGTGGTTAAGGTAAGATTTCTCTTTTCTTATTTGCCTTGATAACACTACAGTCTCAGAAATGTATATCTAATCTTCTACATTGAAGGCTCTCTTCCTTGAGCTAGATTTTTATTGTTCTGACTAGACTTAAGAACAATATGACTGTCAATTCCAAAATGTGTGAATGCATAGCTCAGCTATCTCCTAGTTGACTGTGAGATTTAACGTGATTTGTTCTAATAGAAAAAAATCTTTCCAAAATATTCCCAACTGAGTGTTACTAACTGTCAAGATTAAGTATATTAAATGCTAATTATCTGATAAACAGAAAATGCATAATGAGATAGGAAGGGTAGTGGACATAAGAGTCAGAATAAATAAGTTAAGATCCATCAATGTAACCCTGAACCCGTTATCTAATCTAAATCTCCATTTCTTCACCTGTCAAATAAGGCTAATCCCACCCACTTTACTAACTCAATTGGTGTTAAAAAGGCCAAATGATACATGTATGTGAAAGTGCTTTGTGAACTCAAAACATTGCACACATGAACAATTTTGTGCTAAATGAAACGGGCTTGATCTCCCCACCTACACAGCATAGACAGAAGTTTCAGCAATTCTGTTCTTTCACTGAAAATCAAATAATCATATGGATTTATTGAAGATCATACCAAGAATAAAAACTATGTATCCAACATATAATAAAGAAATGTCTTTGCTTTTCTACTTTTCAGTGAAATTTGTTGGTATTCAATATTGCAAAAGTATAATATGAGTTTTTCTGAAACTATTAAAATTGAATGCTGCTGTTTCCTAGATAGGATGAATTCATTAGTCTAACAGAATGCTACAGGTAACATTTACCCCTTAGCAATATTTCCCACTGATATCCATGCACAACATCTCATTCTTTCTATACTACTTTAATGACTTGTAGACTTTTACTCAGGTACTTCCTAATGAATAGCTATAGTTTTTATTATCAAATCATTCTTGACTCAGATGTTAGGCTGATAGTTGTTTTTTAATTGCTCAAAATTTTTTTATTTAATTAGCTTTAGATGGCAGAACAGATGGTCTGTGAATCCATTGGTGTTATATCTGTGTGATTATATACTTTGGTTCTGTCTAATGGAGTGACTCCTCTAAATTTTCTCATTAAACAGCACTCTTGGTTTCTAATTTTTTTCCTCAATTTGTGTCAAGGATAATGTGAAATAAACACGAATTTTTTCAAGTTGTAATCTTGGCCGAACTCACAATCAAATATGATTGTTTTGTTTTGTTTTGTTTTGTTTTCGAGACAGACTCTCGCTCTGTTACCCAGGCTAGAGAGCCACGGCGTCACCCTAGCTCACAGCAACTCGAACTCCTGGGCTCAAGTGATCCTCCTGTCTCTGCATCCCGAGTAGCTGGGACTAAAGGCGTGCACTACCGTGCCTAACTAATTTTTTCTGTTTACAGTAGACAAAGGGTCTCCCTCTTGCTCAGGCTGGTCTCGAACTCCAGAGCTCAAGTCATCCTCCTGCCTTGGCCTCCCAGAGTGCTAGGATTACAGGCACGAGCCACCGCACTCAGCCAAATATGACAGTTTTAATTTTGATCAACTTAGGTTGATAATTTAAGGTTATGACACCCAATAACATTAACTGAGTACAAGAGGAATCTTCCTTCAACCATCATGACAATAAAACGATTATTTTAAAAATTTTGGTAAGCATCTAATTGATGCTGAACTTTGAATAAATCATGAGTCAAAATAAACAATATCCTGCTCCTTTGCTCTCAAGGGGCTTATAGTCCATGGAGGTGGAGGGAGGGCTGGATATTAAACTAATCATCACACTGCTGATCACATACTTACAAACTATAATAAAGGGTCTGAAGAAAAACATATTTTCCTGTGAGTAAAGAAACCTGAACAATAATAGATTTTCAGAGAAGACTTTTTAAGGAAGCAGCAATAAAGCCGAGATTTGGAGGATGAGTATCAATAAACTCAGTGAAGAAAGGTAAGAAGAATATTTAGACACAAAAGACTTAACATGTGGGAAGAATATACTATGAGAGCATATAGTACATGGAGGAAGGCGAGAGTGGCTGAAGCAGAGAAAGTAAGGGGAAGAATTTGTAAGGTGAGGCTTAAAAGATTGAAATAGCCAAACATTTCTTGTTAGAGTAAAACTTTTAAACAATGTCTTAAGAGTAGAGCAAAGTTTTTACTTTTTTTTAAAAGAGGGGTAATATGACCATAATTGCTTATGAAAAGATAACTTAGTTGATTTCAACATGCTAAGATGTTATGTTTACCACCAGTACAAACATATTAAAATGCTGGGTAAATATGCCAGGTGCAGTAGCCTGTGCCTATAGCCCCAGATACTCGGGAGTCTAAGGTGGGAGGATTGCATATCAGGAGTTCAAATCTAGCCAGGGCAACATAGTAAGATCCCATTTCTTAAAAAAAAAAAAAAAAGTGTATAGGCTGGGCGCGGTGGCTCATGCCTGTAATCCTAGCTCTCTGGGAGGCTGAGGCAGGCCGATTGTTTGAGTTCAGGAGTTCGAAACCAGCCTGAGCAAGAGCGAGACCCTGTCTCTACTAAAATTAGAAAGAAATTAATTGGACAACTAAAAATATAGAGAAAAAAAAATTAGCCGGGCACGGTGACGCATGCCTGTAGTCCCAGCTACTGGGGAGGTTGAGGCAGGAGGATCACTTGAGCCCAGGAGTTTGAGGTTGCTGTGAGCTAGGACGACGCCACAGCACTCTAGCCCAGGCAACACAGTGAGACTCTGTCTCAAAAAAAAAAAAAAAAAGTGTATAAACGTACAACAAACTTCTAAAACATAAAGAAAAATAATATGTGTTAGGTGCAGTGGCTCAGGCCTATAATCCCAGCATTTTGGGAGGCTGAGGCCAGAGGATCTCTTGAGGCTAGGAGTTTGAGATCAGACTGAATAACATAGTGAGACCCCTACCTCTACAAAAAATTTAAAAATTAGCCAAATGTCATGGCATGTTTCTGTAGTCCCAGCTACTTGGAAGGTTGAGGTAGAAGGATCACTTGTGCTCAGAATCTCAAGATTATAGTGAGCTATGATCATGACACAGCACTCCAGCCTATACGACAGAATGAGACCCTGTCTCCAAAAACAAAAGCAGACAAAATAAAAAATATCCAAGAGCCAATAAAGAAGAAAGATTTCCTTATAGACACATAAGAGGAAGAGTAGCTGGGTAAAGAACTTAAAAGAACAATAGCCAAACATATACCAAGGAATAGGAGATCTTCCTTAAGTCTATCTGAGTCTCGGACCTGGAATTTGTATATATGCAGAAATCAGGGACATTGGAAGCCTTGTCCTCCATGTAAAAGGGCCTAGAAGAATTCTAGTGTCTGCACAAAGAAGCTACAGACCGGGTACAGTAGCTCATGCCTTTAATCCCAGCACTTTGGGAGGCTGAGGTGGGAGGATCTCTTGAGACCAGGAGTTTGAGACTAGCCTGGGTATCACAGCAAGATCCTGTCTCTACAGAAAATTTTTAAAAATTAGCCGGGCATTGTGGTACATGCCTGTAGTCCCAGCTACTCGGGAGGCTGAGGCAGGAAGATTGCTTGAGCACAGGAGTTTTAGGTTACAGTGAGCTATGATTAGGCCACTGTATTCCAGCCTGGACAACCAAGTGAGATCTTGTCTCTACAGAAAGAAAAAGAAGGAGGGGAGGAAAAAAGGAAGGAAGAAATGAAGGAAATAAAAAATAACATAAAACTGCTTATCAGAGATACTTGCACAAATACTTCGATACTTAAAAGTCCCATCATAAAAGATGCAGTCTCAACTTAAAAGGAACTTATGTTTTTTAAATAAATAAATAATCCCTCATGAGGATTAATGCAGTAAACTGGGCAATAAGAACTTAGATAATAGAATAATTTGAAAAAGATAGTAGGATGAGAATGTTTAAAATTATAAATTATAGAAGGAGTCAAAGTCTTGACAACACAATAGAACATCATGGAAAAATAACAGATATATTTGAAAATGAATGAAATATAACTTCCAAAATAAAAAACATTATTAAATTAAAAATTTTTAAATCTTTAAAGAACAGATAATACATTGTAGAAGAGAGGATTTTGAACTAGAAGATATATCAGAGAGAAAGAATAGGAATGGAAAATATGACAAATGCAAAGAGAATAAGTAGAGATACCAAATAGAAATTAAAGACATAATAAGGAGAAGAAAAATACTTGCTGAGATAATTGCTATGAATTTTCCAAATTCTTTCTTGTGTACAAAAGAAGGAATATTTATTTTGATGAAGAACACCAAAGCTAGATTAAAACAAATGAAAATCAATAACATAAAATGTATGCCATAGTGAATCTGAACAATACTAAAGACAAAAGATGACTCCTTGGTTTTTGGCTTGCCCAGTATGGTAGATGGTGGGATCACTGACAAAGACAGAGAACAATGAAAGCAGAGGAGATTAGGGCTGTAAGGTCAGTCTTGGACTTATTTTATTTATTTACTTATTTATTGCCTTAAAACTAGTCATGTGGAAAAATCTAGTAAGCAATTGAATACACAAGTATGGATCTGAAAGTAGAAGTCTGGGTTAGAGATATTTGGCTCTCACATGAATAGATGTTAAATGAAGTTGTTTGCATGGGTAAGAGTGCCTAGGAAAAGGACTGAGACAGAGTCGAGGACTTTCTGGAACTACACAGAATGACTGATAGAAATATACCCCTGCAAAAAAAACATAGGATTGTCAGAGTGTTAGAAGAAAATCCAAGAAAATATATTCCCACAAAAAGCAAACCAAATCTAAGACCATCCCTACATGTATTTTATACATTCTTAAATAAATGTGGTTGTTATATGTCATTTTCGTGCACATTTCTCGCTTTATGGTTTTTTGTTAATGACTTATTACTTGCTGTATTTTATATTTATTTTAGACTATGGAAATGATGTTAGACAAAAAGCAAATTTGAGCAATTTTCTTATTCAAGTTCAAAATGGGTCGTAAAGCAGCAAAGACAACTCGCAACATCAACAATACATTTGACCCAGGAACTGCTAACGAACGTACAGTGCAGTGGTGGTTCGAGAAGTTTTGCAAAGGAGAGGAGAGCCTTGAAGATGAGGAGTGTAGTGGTGACCAGCGGAAGTTAACAAAGACCCATTGAGAGCCATCAGCAAAGCTGATC
>CAUYSK010009330.1:0-10537 GCA_963575035.1 Avahi laniger
TGGAGCTGAGAGACACGTGTTATAGCCAGGGATTGGCTGTCTCAGCACAAACCTGAGTGGATAAAAGACCAAAGACTAGAGGGCCACTCACACCCACTCCTTGGTGCGTTGGCAATGCATAAAGCCTCATAACCCTGGTACTATCCATGGGGAGGTAATTTGGGAAGGTCTGATTTCTTGGGGTTTTTTTGTTTGTTTGTTTGTTTGTTTTTTAAAAACTCTCTTATGGTCTGCAGAATGCTCTGACTGAGAAATCAGGTTAAGTTATAGGAAATAAAGAAAATAGTAGTTAGTGGATTGGGGCTCATAACTGGAATATGCACATTTGCACATAAACCAATGCCAAGTGGTCCAAATAATAATGACATAAGACAAATTCCTAGGCTCCAAATGCAGGAGTTCTGAATAGACTTTTTAGGCTTCCTGGCTGCCCTCAGCCTCTATATTCTGGGTCTAGCCTGCATGAACATCGGAGGAGGCTAAATAATGTTTCTAGCCTGCATCATCACAGTCATACATCATCAGGGAATCACCAACCCTCCAACAGGAAAGTAAAATAAATGCAGCTGAAACTGTTGAAATTTCTAGAGAGAATTTCAGTCCTTCAGTTTAAGAATCACATGTGTGTGCACACATGCACATGCATAACACACATGGACTGTGTTCCTAACTCAAGTAATCATGGGATAAATGGGGGAGCCGAGCTCACTTCCTGCCCAATCCCTGCCCAGGGGTCTCTATGCAGGGGCCTAGTGCCCTGGAGATGTAATCACAGTCCCAAACAGGTGTCTAGGACAGGTGTCTGATAGTTCTAGAAAGGCAGGTTGGAAAAAAGAGATGGATTCAGGGCAGGAAGGCATTCAGGAGGACACTGAAAAGGACCGGACTCTCTCCTGAGCACTGGTGAGAAGCAGCACTCCTCCATCCACCTCCCTGTGAGCCTCCTCCATCTCCCTGTGAGCCCCAGTGCTGAGGCAATGTGTCACCATATTTTCAGCAATTCTGCTAAGATGTGTCTCAGAGAAGCAAAAGACAAATCTCCAGAGGTTTACATGTTTGATTCACACTTAACACAGCAGCCGTCTGCTGCCAGGGGAAACAATTCTGTGTAGATTTCCAGCAGCAGCCAGAGACAGACTCTTCAACCTTATAGCCATTTTGCTTGTCTTGTTGTTCGGGCCTTGGGGAAACTGTGAATGATGCAATACCAATCCTCCTTGCTAGGAATGACTCAGGCACTGGCACTTCGGGGGAAATAGAAACCGGGCCCAGGGGAAGGCACTTAGCAAGTGGGGGCAGCAACCTCTCCAACATACCCAGAGATGAGATGCTTCTCTCTTCATGGATGCATGCAGACTGTAGTCCAATAATACTTTGTGCTTATCTCAAGGGGCTTTAAATAGAGACCCTCAATAAAACTCATGGCAGCCTCATGAATTATATAAAAGACTCTATGTTCCATATTTCAAAGAGAGAAACTGAGTCCTGAAAGATTGGCTGGGTAGCCCACAATTAACCAGTAACAGAAAGGCCCAGAAATCCATATTTATTCTCACTGCCTCTGCCTTCCTTCTCTTTTCTCCATTCTCTTTCACCAAATTACCCATTTTAGGGGAAAAATGGAAATCCTTTCCTCTAAGATCTGAAACAAGACAAGGATGCCCACTTTCACCACTTTCGTTCAACATTGTACTGGAAGTTCTAGCTAAAGCAATCAGACAAGAGAAAGAAATACAGGGCATCCAAATTGGAAGGAAGAAGTCAAATTATCCTTATTTGCAGACAATATGATCTTATATCTAAAGAAACCTAGAGACTCCACAAAAGAACTCTTAGAACTAATAAACAAATTCAGGAAAGTTTCAGGATACAAAATCAACACACAAAAATCAGTAGCATTTCTATGTGCTAACAGCAAACAATCTGAAAAACATAGCAAGAAAGTAATCCCATTTACAATAGCTACAAATAAAATAAAATACCTAGGGAAAAACTTAACCAAAGAAGTGAAAATTCTCTACAATGAAAACTATAAAATGTTGATGAAAGAAATTGAAGAGGATACAAAAAGGAAATGGAAAGATATTCCATGCTCTTGGATTGGAAAAATCAATATTGTTAAAGTGTCCACATTACCCAAAGTAATCTACAGATCAAAGCAATCCTCATTAAAATACCAATGACATTCTTCACAGAAATAGAAAAAAGAATTCTAAAATTTATATGGAAACACAAAAGCCATCCTGAGCAAAAAGAACGAAACTGGAGAAATCACATTACCCGACTTCAAATTATACTACAAAGTTGTAGTAACCAAAACATCATGGTACTAAAATAAAAACAGACTCATAGACCAGTGGAACAGAATAGAGAACCCAAAAATAAATCCATGCATCTATAGTGAACTTATCTTAGACAAAGTTGCTAAGAACATACATTGGGGAAAGGACAGTCTCTCCAATAAATGTTGCTGGGAAAGCTGGATATCCATATGCAGAAGAATGAAACTATACTTTTATCTCTTTCCATATACTAAATCAAATCAAAATGGATTAAAGACTTAAATCTAAGACCTGAAACTATGAACCTCCTAAAACATTGGGGAAAGGCTTCAGGACATTGGTCTGGACAAGGATATCGCTCGAGAAGAATGATTCCCCCAAAGCACAGGCAACCAAAGCAAAATTGGACAAATAAGATCACATCAAGCTAAAACACTTCTGCACAGCAAAGGCAACAATCAACAAAGGGAAGAGACAACCTACAGAATGGGGTTGCAAAATATTTGCAAACTACCCATCTGACAAGAGAATAATAACTAGAATATATAAGGAGCTCCAACAATTCAATAGGAAAAAGTCAAATAATCTGATTTGAAATGGGCAAAAACCTGAACAGACATTTCTCAAAAGAAGACATACAAATGTCCAACAGATATATGAAAAAATGCTCAACATCATTAGTCATCAGAGAAATGAGCATTAAAACTACAATGAGATATCATCTCACCCCAGTTAAAATGACTTTTATCAAAAAGGCAATAACGAATGCTGGAGAGGATGTGGAAAAAGGGGAACCCTCGTACACCATCAGTGGAAATGTAAATTGCACAACCACTATGGAGAACAGTATGGAGATTTCTCAAACAACTAAAAATAGAACTATCATATGACCCAGCAATCCCACTGCTGGGTATATGTGCAAAAGAAAGGAAATTAGTATATCAAAAAGATATCTGTACTCCCATGCTTACTATAGCACTATTCACAATAGCCAAGATTTGGAATCAACATAAGTGTCCATCAACAGATGAATGGATAAAGAAATTGTGGCATGTATACACAATGGAATATTTTATAGTCATAAAAAGAATGAAATCCTGCCATTTGCAATAACATGGATGGAACTAGAGAACATCATGTTAAATGAAATAAGCCAAGCACAGAAAGGCAAATCTCACATGTTCTCATTCGTATGTGGGAGATAAATATGAAAACAACTGGTCTCATGGAGACATAGAGCAAAATGATGGTTATACAAATGTCTTAGGGGATGACCTTTCTCATCAAGTAGAATTTTTTTCACTTTATAAAATGATTCCCCGTGGGAGTCCATTACTGGTGAGCTTTCTTCGTACATTTTTTAAAAATTAAATTAAATTAAATTTATTTCATTTCATTTCATTTCATTTTTGAGACAGGGTCTGTTTTCATTGCCCAGACATGAAGGCAGTGGCAAGATCATAGCTCGCCGCACTCAGTACATTTAAATATCGTCTTATAGATCTTCGCTTACAGAGAAAACTAAGGAAGAGAGACAGCAATGAAACTTTAAGGCGAAGTGTCTGTCAGTGAGAGCTGAAGAGCAACTGGAGATTAATGACGGTTTCTGAAGTGACGGTGTAAGCCAAGGAGTACAGAATGGATTCACAAACACGCAACTCACATGCGGTTTCACAGGCCATATGCGCTTGTGTAAAGTGAGCCCTGCCTGCAGCAGTGTAAACCCAGAGGGCCTTTATGGAGTCCTCCCGGGCTAAGGGGCAGTGGGAGGAGGGGTCTGCCTTGGCAGGGAAGGGATCAAATGGCCTTCCAGAACTCATTTTCCCTGGGGAAGACAGCTGCAGTGGTCAGGGTGTCAGGAGGGCCGTAGGTGTCGGGTAGGGTGAGGGGCTGTAGAGCCTGCGGTTGTAATTCCAGATGGACTGGACCGTCTGCTCCCCCAACGTGTCGTGGCTGGGATCCAGGATCACGAGTCACTTCTGTGCTTAGAATTTGCCTGCCTTTCCTGACATGCCCCCTTGGGAGGGAGTGTGTGCTCTTGAGAGCGTAACAAACCTTAGTTCAAATTTAGGCTCTGCTCTTTCTTAGTTCAGAGAGCCTGGACAAGATTCCTAACCTCTCTAAACCTTAGGTGCTGCATATGAAAATGGAGCGAATAATTAATTACCCTGTAAGGAGGTAGTCAGGCTTAGCAAGGAAGGCTTACTTTTGTAAAAGATTTGCATATAATAGGCACTCAGAATTAGTAGCTATTATTTTTATTGAAAGAGAAGCTGAAATCCTGTGGGGGAAAGAGAAAAGGCTGCATCAGCCAAACTGCGCTGTGTGTGTTTGGGGAAACTTCGATAAACGGCGGATGGGTTGTCGGTTCCCACTCCCCCACCCCCTGCCCCGTGCTCAGGTCTGCACACTCAGCCCTTGGGGGAAGAGTACCGGCTTACCAGCTGCCGTGTTGTGCAGTCTGCCTAAGCCTGGGAACTTCGCTTCAGAAGCATCGAGTCATCAGTTAGGCAGAACCAGGAGGCTGTGATGCAAAGAAACGGGGTGGAGAATCCACTTTCGGGTCAGTGGTGGCTGTCTTGCATCCGGTTCCCAGCCGGCTGTCTGGGGAGTTCCTGCGCTGGCTACAGAGTAGCCAGCTGTCTAGCCCTCAGACGTAGCACCTGTCGGGTCCTTGTCAAAGTGGTTTCGTGGGGGGATTTTTGGTTGCTGAGCCTCCCTTTGTTCTTGTCTGTGTTGGGACTCCCCGAAAAGTCTGGGGCTACCCCAGACTCCTTACATAAATTTTTTTCCTCTTTATTTCTGTTCTTATCAACAGAAACTTGATCAGTCCCCTTCCCAAACTATGCTATTTAAAGTAGTTCTCCTTTCACTCTCTGCCTTTGTGGTGTTGATCGCCGTTGGCAATTATTTTACCAACTTGAACTGCATCATTATCTGTCTTCCCTTCCAGAATGTGCGCTAAATGAGGGCCCTCTCTGCCGTCCTCACCTGCCGGGCTCCCAGGAGCTGCTTGGCAGAGTGTAGCAGGTGAGCCCCCAGATCCTGGAGCCAGGCTTTCGGGCTTTTAATCATGGCTCTACCATTGCGAATTTAACAGTTCCTGTGTTCAGTTGTGAGAATTAAATGAGTTAATATGTGTGAAGAGCACCTGGCCCAAAGTGTTCATGAATGAATGCACTTAGGAGAAATTCGGATGAGAATAACACTTGTTAGGATTTTAAGATCTTTGTCCCATCACCTCAACCTCCCACACTCTGGGAGTGACCCTCTCCCTAGGGTCAGGTTGAAAGTTTGCCAGATTGTAATTTGGGGTCTGTTGGGTCACAGAACTAAGGGTCCAGTCTTCAACGTGATGCTCTTCTTCAGAACACTTTATGCCATTTATGTTTTGTTATATAAGCATCCCAAACCTGGGCTCAGAGCCTGGGAAGTGGAGCTTCTGTGAAACCATTGGGTCATGGAGAGCATCCCGCCCCCCCCCCCCCAGCAGCCTCTTCCCATCTTCCCCCAGCCTGTCAGGACCACCGGGACTGCCACTGCTTCCAGGAAGGGCTGCTTCTTCTGGGAGCCCGGGCTGCAGAGCATACAGGAACATCAGAGCAGAGCATCTCACCGGACAGGGCTGGGGACGGGCAGCCAACCAAAACACTGCATTCCTGGATGACTGCTTTTCTCTGGAAGGCACGTGTTTCTTTGTCCACGGCCTCGGCTTTTCCAGAGCAGAGGGCTGGGGGCCCCGTGTGTGTGCCGCACAAGCTGACGGATGGCGCAACCCACCTCGGGGCTGCGCGCCAGCTGCAAATATTTGCTGCTCTATTTTAAGATTCCCAGTCCTCTCTGTTTCCCAGCAGTCGTCGCTCGGTCAGAGGAAAGGGAAAG
The DNA here is from genome assembly GCA_963575035.1 of Avahi laniger. Lineage (NCBI taxonomy): Eukaryota > Metazoa > Chordata > Mammalia > Primates > Indriidae > Avahi > Avahi laniger. Next base: position 6,165 of record CAUYSK010009330.1, read on the forward strand.
CGGGGGTGGGAGAGAACGGGCCCCCAGCCACAGGCTGGGTGGAAATTCCATCCTTTGAGCCAGCATTGCCCCTCCCCCCCAACACTGAATGACTCAGTTCTTCACAGTCGAGGCAAAGTCTTGCTTATTTTAATAACAAAAATAAGGACAGTGCTGCACTGTTGGCATAACATCTTAGACTTCTCAGAGCACTTTCGAACCCTTTTCTCCTTTGGTTGGTTGAGACAGACATTATTACTCTCTGTTTGCAAGTGAGAAAACTGAGAAGCACAGAGAGGTTAGTGATTGCACATAGTCACACAGCTAGTTAATCATTGAACCAGTTGCAGAGGCTAGATCTCCTGAGTTTTAAACTACATTATCATTCAGTAAATAGCCGTGGATTTCCTGAGTTTTAAACTATATTATCATTCAGTAAATAGCCGTGGATTGTCTTTCCTCCACCCATAGTGCCCTTCCTGTGCTCGTGAGAATAAAGCACGCAGGGGTAGTGTGTGGTAACTCTGGTGACTTCCTACTCCTGTGGCTGATAGCTCCTTAAATACAGCCTCTTATGAGAGGACGTTCATTCATGCAAACATCGAGTGCCTACTGTGTGCGCCTACTGTGCTTTCAGAATTACAATAAAATATGATAAGTTTGCTGGCAAATACACAATATTAGGGAAACAGAGAAACAGGTAATTCACATTGTCAGGGGGCTATGAGGAAGCCTTTAAAGCTTCCCCCAACTTTTTTTTTTTTTTTTTTGAGACAGAGTCTCGCTCGGTTGCCCAGGCTGGAGTGCCATGGCGTCAGCCTACCTCACAGCAACCTCAAACTCCTCTGGGCTCAAGCGATCCTCCTGCCTCAGCCTCCTGAGTAGCTGGGACTACATGCACGCGCCACCATGCCTAATTTTTTGTATATATTTTTAGTTGTCCAGATAATTTCTTTCTATTTTTTAGTAGAGACGGGGTCTCGCTCTTTCTCAGACTGATCTTGGACTCCTGAACTTGAGTGATCCATCCGCTTCGGCCTCCCAGAGTGCTAGGATTACAGGCGTGAGCCACCGCGCCCGCGCCTTCCCCCAACTTTTTATTATAAAGATTTTCAGACATCCGGAATAGCTGAAAAAATGGTTACAATGATTGTTACCTAAATTTAACCATTGTTAGCATTTGGCATATTGGCTTTATCTCTCTGGATATATAAATAAGTACACACAGACATATAGATATATGCACATATATGTAGACATACAGCAGAAGCAGTCAAAAGAAGGTGAGGGGTGGTCACTCCAAAATATTTCAGTATGCATTTTCTAAAAATAAGGACATTCAAAGAGATGAATTTTGAGTTGGTTCTTGTCTGATGAATAGTTTATTGGACAAAAGGTGAGGGTCATTCCGGGTAGTGGCAACAATGTGTTCAGAAACAAATGGGTAAAGAACGTGCAGTATTTAGGGGGAATGTTTGTGGAGCGTGACAAGACAAGGGGTGGGAGCAACTGATTGGAACCAGACTGTGAGGGAGCTGGACAGTCCTGACGAGGAGTTTCAATGTGACCCTTGGGGAGGTGAGAGAGGATGGCATGCTCTGATTTACCTTTATCTGACATCAGAGCAGGCAGGATGGGTAAGATGCAGAAGGCGGGTTAGGAGGTGAGAGGGTGAGAACAGGGGTTGTGCGGATGAGGGAGAGGATTCCAGAGGTCGGATTAGCTAGGACTTGGAGACTGATTGGAAATAGGAGGGAAGGAAGTGAGGCATCAGCGATGATGATATAGATGTCTGTCAGAAGCAACGGAATAGATGTATTAATGCCATTAATTAATGCCACTAATTAGTCAAGTGTGGTGATGTGTAGAAGACACTGAATTAATTTTGGACAAATTAAGCATGAAGACATCGAATATGCAGGCAGAAGTATGGTCTGGAATTCTAGTAGGGACCAAAGAGCTGGGTTTGGGGGGCCATGTGCACAGACAGTGGTGACTGAATGTAGCACGGAAAGAGACAAGGGTCCAGGCACAGCTCTGGGCAGCACTTAGGTTGCCTGGACAGACAGGAGACAAGAGGTGTAGCCGTGGTGGAGGGAGAAGAGCCAGTGTGGCCATGCCTACCCGGCAGGGTCCACACAGCATTAAATCAGCTCATGTGTGTGAAATTCCACGCTCTAGGCTAGGTCTTGGTCGTTGCTGGATAAGTGGAAGTACCATTGTTAGAGAGGAGGGAGGTTTCAGGTTAAGAAAGTGGTCCCAGGGTCAGAAATTGCCAATTTAAAGTGCCAAGAGTGACAGCACCTAGACCGTCTTGAAACTGTAGCTAGGAAGCTGAAAGTCCTTTTCCTCTGCTCCCTCTGACTAGATTGAACTGTAAGAGAAGGTAAACATTCATTTCACGAGTGCTCTTGGAGCTGGGGATGTGAGCATTTCAGAACTCAGGGCAGGTAAAGAACTTTCTGCCAATCTGGGAGCTGGGGCTGGGGGCCATCTGCAGGATGAGTAACCAACTGCATGGACACTGCAGTCAGATGTCCTGTTATCGAATCACAGCACTGACCTTCTGTCCCTTTCAAAATTGACCTCTCTATGCCTCAGTTTCCCCATCTGTAAAATGACAGTCACGGTACCTTCTTCAGAGCTTAGTGTGAAGATTACTGAGAGGAGGACAATAATAACCACAAATGCAGAGCACAGGGGAAGTGCTCCCTAATTGTTAGCGACTGCTGTTGCTCTTACTGCAGACGTGGGGTTTGGGAAGCCTGAGGATTTGGATCCAGAAGGTTCCTCGGTGGCTGCACTTGGAGCAGCACAGGCAGAGACGGCTGGAGGAGGAGCGGCTCGCCCGGCTCAGTCACACAGCTCACCGCGTGTCTCCCCCCCGCTCAGATGTGGGGCCCATTGCGGAGAGCTCATTTCTTTCTTTGCAAAACATCACGCACCCCCTGCTGTGCTCTTCCCTCTGTCCACCTGGGCCTGTTTCTAGGACAGCTGCTGTGTCAGGGGCTGATGGCCCGGGAGCTGGTGAAAGGACCACCTGTTCCCATTGCTTTCTCTTGCCTAGCTCTCCCCACCTCGGCCTGCCAGCTGCTCACACATCTAACCACGTTTCTCCCTCTGCGCAGGTGTCGTGGGCGCATTGTGAGAGGCACGTTGCCTTACAACTTGTCAACCGCATCACAGCTAGTGCTGGTGCCTTGTTGAGCCTCGTATTTTCCTATAAAACCACTTTTCTTCCGCGCCCCTGGACTAGGGCCCTCCCCAGCCCCACAGCCCAGTCTACCTAGTGACGTGGGGACTCGTGGAATGTGACCCAAAGGAGAGGAAGGGGCTGCACAGAGGGCAAGTCCCTAAGTCCCCAGAGATGGCAAAGCCCCTCCCGTGGCTCTGACCTAACATCTCTGCACCTGTGTGTGTGTGATGCTCACATGTTGGGGCTTGCTGTTCCTGGCGTTTTTATGTCTCGTCGTGGCCTAGGGAAGCACGTAGAAATCCCTGACCAGGGAGGTATGGAGAAGCGGTCTGAAGTAGCAGACAGGGTCCAGTGGGAGAGCTGCTCAGAGGCCAGGGGACATGGCATCGAGTAGCCCTGGGTTTGGGCCTTCTAGACAGAACTTGGTTTCAACCCTGGCGCCCCTGCTTACTAGTCATGTCCCTGTGGGTAGATTACGTACCACCCGATGTCCGTATCCGCATCCGTAGAGGTGATGCCTGTAAGGCACTCAGCCAAGTGTTGGATCATGGAGGGCCCTAAAAATGGGAACTCCCCTTTTCCTAAGACAGAACCTGGAGCAGGGCCAGGCGATAGTGGTCCAAGCCAGCTGAAGTCTTCCTACTGCCGAACACAGAGCTGGGGTTGGCCGCAGCGTCTCCCTAGCACATGCCTCTGGAATACCCAGGAGAGGGGAGGAAGGTGGCAAGATGTGCTGGGGGCTTTTTGCACTAAAGACCTTCAGAAGGGCCGAGAGAGTTGGCACAGGAACCATGTGTGTTTGGTGCCTTGTTTCCATCTCTAGCTGGGCTCTGGTCCACTGATGTCTACTTGACCCTTCCCTGACTTTGCTCCAGTTTGCTCTGCAGTGGAGACGCTGCAAGCCACAGGAGGAGGGAAGTGTCAGGAGCGTGCATAGGAATAAGCTTCCCTGCATAATCCGGCCCATCTGGAATCCACTTCCAGGAAGTTATCTGGTTGAAGCTTGACCGAGAATACCTACCGTCCAAGGATTCTGGGGAGGCAGGGTTGACAGTGAATCTCCAGGGATACTCAGCACATCTAGAGAGGGATTCATTCATTCCTTATTTAATGAGCACCTACACTGTGTCAGACAGTGTTTCAGGCACCATGATTTGAGGTTCCAGGCCTCCCTGAAGCTATTTCAGACCCAAGTAAG
>CAUYSK010009331.1:0-14457 GCA_963575035.1 Avahi laniger
ATCTTCCCTCCTCGGCCTTTCAAGTAGCTGGGACTACAGGTATGCACCACCACACCCAACTAATTTTTTTAAATTTTTTTATAGAGACAGGGTCTCATTATATTTCTCAGGTTGGTCTCAAACTCTTGGCCTCAAGTGATCCTCCCATTTTGGCCTCCCAAAATGTTGGGTTTACATGCATGAGCCACTGTGCCCAGCCCAAGCAGAGATGTTGAGTAGACATTTGCAAGCTAGGATATGGTGCTCAGTAGCACATGTATGTCATCAGCAGCTGGACATAATGAAGGCCTTTGTTGAGATGAGATTGCCCAGAGAGGATGAGTGTGGAGAGAGAAGTAGTGGGACAGGAGGCATAAGAATTCTTGTCATAGAATTCAGTGACAAGCCACAAGAATAGCTCCTCCCATTCTTTACACAGAATGTCTGGAATTAAAGCCTCCGTGTTTCTCAAAGGTCTGGTTTCCTCTCATATCTCTGTACTCCACATTTTCTCTCTTACCCTTTGTTTGTCAGCCCGTCAGCTTCCCTTGTTTGCAAGTGGCCAAAGCAGCTGCTACCTTTGAGTTTATATAACTTCATCATTCTGTTGTTCATCATTCTTTGAGGGAATTATCTGTGTCTCTAACTTCAAATTTTCAGAGAAAGAATTTGATTAGTGAAGCCTGTGGTTTGGTTGCCTTCAGGTCAGGGGGCCATCCCTTGGGCTAGGTAGTAAAAATAAGCCTGCAAGAGTTGTGAGAGGGGATCAATCCTCTTGGGAGGAGCTGTATAATATTAAGAGCTTCCACAGTATGTTGTTACGTAAGGCAGTATTTCTCAGAATTTAACATGCTTATGAACCATCCGAAATCTTGTTAAAAGTGCAGATTTTGTTGTAGGTGTGGGTGATTATGTCTAACAGTCTCCCAGGTAAAGCTGATACTGCTGGTCTGAGGTCCAGACATCAAACAACAAGGATTGTCAGGGCAGGCAGAGCAGAGGGAAAGCCGAGAGGACAGGAAGGGAACAGGGAAAATGGAGGACCGGTGGGTGAGAGAATTCAGGGAGCAAGGCATGTTTAGTGGCATCAGATGTTGCAGTGTGTGAGTGAAATGAAAATGGGAGCCTCTGTAGTATGAACCGTCTGCATAGTTCTGTAAATTCTTTTCAGCAGTGCTCAGAAGCCTATGGGTCAGACAGCAAGAAGATCCACAGCTAGATAAATCCAGAGTTCAGGGTTTTCAAGGCAGGAAGGGGGAAGAGAATAAGGGACTTGAATGAATATATTAACCAGGAGGTAAAGTTATAGACTGTGCAATTTAGGTTGTTTCAGATTATTCGTTGCCTTTAGATTGTTTTTTTAAGAGCTGGAAAAGAGTCGACCGCTGCTTAAGAGAGAACAATTTCCCATGAAAATGTGTATCGGTGTGTGTGCGTACGCGTGCACATGTGCTGGCGTATATAATCCTCTTGCAAGGAATGTGTATGTGCATAACAAGCTGCCTCTAGAAGGATTTATAACAGTTCACTTGTTTGGATCTTCAGAAAGTATTAGCTTTTGCCATTAAATATGGAATGCTTTCTTGCCAAAGCGATTATGGAAAGACAGAGCTCAAAATGTAGACATTGATATTACTGAAGTCAGGGACACGTCTGAGGGTGCGGTGCATGTGAATATTTTTGGAGATTAAAAAAATTGTCAAGTTTAATGGTACTACATCAGGGAAACTTCAGCTCAACATCTTGTTAGTTTTCTAGCTATGTCAAACTTAATTGAACTGATTCGAGTAAAGCAGTAAGTACCCTTTTGAACTCATACTTAAGCCATTGCGGTAGATTCGTTATTCATGGTGCTTTCAAAGAACATTTTGGGGTTGAACCATCACAGAGGGAAATGAAATAATTATCCGGTTAACTCTGGGGAAACCGGTGTTTTAGGAACAATGTGGGAATGCACTGATATCCTGGCGTGGCTGCTGGAGTTTCCAGGAGGAGATCTGAATGATCAGTGTAACTCTGGTTTAAGAGCAACCCCAGTGTGGAAATGCTGTCTTTGAAGGCAGAGCCTGAGACGTGGCGAGGCCCGTGGGATGCTTGCCAAGTCTGCCACGTTAACAGAATCACAGATGTCACAGCCAGATTGCCGTTGGCTTCCTTGCCATCCTGAAAACTCTACACAGTGGTCTGAAATCACTTAAATTTACATACTTACTTTGGTAAAGGCATCCAGTTCTGTATATTATCATTCACTACAAGCCAGCATCTAAAATGTTACTGATATTTTACATTTCAGCGATGTCACATCTGACAGTAATTTACTTGGATCTGGAGAAATGTGATGTGGCTATCATGGCTCTTCAATGATTTAGGTATTAGAACTGGTTCTAGAAAATTCTTGGTTGCCAGCCCTTAGGTTTACTCTTCAGAAACCGCCAACGCTACTAAATATTTTTAACTTTTTAATGCAACAAATGAGATTTTCATTCATTAGAACTTAATGTATTCACATGGATAATTCAAACAATTACTTTGAATACGTGCAAACTGAGCAGGGAACTCAGGCTAAATTTTCTGGAGATGATTTTCACTGAACAGGTTTTCCAACAAATTCATTAGCTACAGTTTGACACACATTCAAATAAAGAACAAAATTTAATTTTAATGCATTCATGTTGTTCACCATTTAAGACAGTTTAGAAAAAAACGGTTATTCAGTATCATCCCCAGATCTGTGTTGAAAGCAGCTAAAATTTAGCTCAATTTTGATTATCTCTTGAGTTCTTAAATTCCTGATTTAAAGAGATTTTAAAAAATATGGTATTTGGATTTTACAAAGATGTACTTAAGTAGCAAGGGTGGAGTAAGAATCCATATCTCTGAGATAAAAAACCTGTTAAGATAATGGTTATTAAACCTATATCGAAATGTACTTATCAGGCTTTGGCATGACTGGAAGGTTTTCCATGATAGATTTGAGTTTCATTGAAGAATAAACTTTTGTGAAAATATGCACAAGTAAATTACTGCTAAACATTGGCAAGCGTGGGCAAAAACTGAGGGTGAAATTTGATTTGTTGTTTGTACTACCTGGAAACTTTGCTTTTATAAATTATAGGTGAGAGTATATTATTATAACTGTCTTTGAGAACACCTTGAACCAGGTGCTTTAAGTTGGGTAGGTTTTAGAAGATATGTTAATTCTGGTTTAACCAAGGCCTCATTCAGTGACCGCTTCAGTAGCCATCTTTTTAAGTAGCTCTGCCTCTAAGAGAGAACAAATTTATTACTTAATGGACTAGCTTATAGTGTAGGAATCAATTAGCAGTGATATTTGATTACTCCAAATGGCAGATCCAAAGCACTGTATTCCATACCCTCTAACATTCTTTACTTAAATATTTCTAAATTAATTTCTTAATTTTAGGGTGATGACACTATATTTAAGAAATTGCCCATTAAAAAAAAATGTTGTCCTTTAAAGCAGTGCTTGAGCTCACCACTTTTCTCTGTGTCTTTTGTTTAATTGTGGCAACTTTTATTTCCTAGAAAGACACTAGACTTATATTCAGAAGAGCTGGCTTGAATCTTGGTCTCTCTATCAATTAGATGTGTAATTTTGGGCAAGTTACATAATCTATATTAGCTTCATTTGTTTCATCTAAAGATAGAGGTGGTAATAATCTTCGGGGTTGTTATGATTTTAAATGAGATAATATATGTGGAAGTCCATTACTGTGAAGTGATTTGTAAATATAATGAGCATGTTGATACTATACCTAGTTTAATTGACATTTCATCCAATTAGGATAATTACTATTTAGTAGCATGATTTTTAAATCAGGCTGTCTAGCCCCTGAAGATAAGAATCATACAGAATAATGCACTGAATATTCTTTTAGATGCATGTTCTGGGTATCTTCTCTCTCTTTTCTATCCCCATGAGTGCTTATGGGAAAAGAAGATCTACTAAGGTGGGTACTCTTTTACCTCTACATATTATCAATTTACAGATTTTGTGTTATAGTAATGTCTAATAATAGCCAACACTTAAATAGTGCTAACTGTGTGCCAGGTACAACTCCCAGGACTTTTTAGTGTTAACCCACACAATCTCCCCAGTAACCTGGGGAAGTGGGTGCTGTTATTCCCACCAGTGTAAAAGTGGTGAAACTAAGACATAGGGAAATGAACTTGTTTAAGATTACATAGTCACTGTTACCAGTCACATTTAACTTTCTTATATGCTTCCTTCAGTTCTTAAGGAATAATATATCAGGATAAAGGAAATCATGAGCATTACTTGGGTCTTGGATGTAAAGGATGGCATCACATCTTGGAAAAATGATGGTGCTTGTCTGCATGTTGGGATTATACAGAGATTGTTTTCTATTTTTTAATATCTAGTGCTTATTACTGGATAAATTATTGTTAATTTACTAGGACTACTTCTCTCACCTGAGCCCAAAGTTTACTGACAGGAAGGTGAACTTGTCAGAAAGACCCAGTCGTCTCAGTCCTGTCCTATGAGAGAGAATAATTGGTAGAAAGAGCCCCAAAGCCCCACCCGAAGAAGTGTTCCAGAGCTCATGCACTCTTTTTTTTTTTTTTTTTTTTTTCAGATTTAGAATTTGTTTGACTTGGTTGTAATGCACGTAGTCATTCTTTAGGCATGTTGCCATTCATTTAAGCTACTATTTGTTCATAAATTTAATACATTTTATTGAAGTCCCATGTGTCATGGGTGCTGTGGGGTGCTTGAGAGTAGCATGGTGAATATGACAGGTACATACCCTCTGCTTGTTGAGTTTACAAACTAGTGGGAAAAAACAGACAAAAAAGAAAAACATCTCACAAATAGAAAACACAACTGCTCTGACTAGTGCTACAAAGGACAGGAACATGGTGCTCCAGGGATGGATAAGACGAGGCATTTGGCAGATACTGGGTGGTCATAATTTGTTTTCTATGGTCTGTCTTTGGCCTTGTACAAGATGTCAAAGACTTAGAGAGGAAGAACAGACAGAGGGAAGATTGGAAAGACTGGAGAGGAGCAGAGTTGGCAGGGCAAAATGTTGCATAACACAAGATGGCCACAGGGAAAAGAAGAAAGAAAAACCTAACTTGAGCAGTGTAGCACATTTAATAAGTCCTTGGATATATCACTTTATTGTAGAAGAATAGCAATATTTGTAATAACTACAGTTTTTTCAAGGAAATTTATTACATATTCATTCTATTCAATTCGGTAAAAGAGGAGCAACATAATAAATTTAGAGTGGTTTCCATTAACATGATTAAAGTATTTTTTGTTTAAAAGTTTATGTGTCAGGCCGGACGCGGTGGCTCACGCCTGTAATCCTAGCACTCTGGGAGGCCAAGGCGGGCAGATTGTTTGAGCTCAGGAGTTCGAGACCAGCCTGAGCAAGAGCGAGACCCCGTCTCTACCAAAAATAGAAAGAAATTAATTGGATAGCTAAAAATATATAGAAAAAATTAGCCGGGCATGGTGGCGCGTGCCTGTAGTCCCAGCTACTCGGGAGGCTGAGGCAGTAGGATCGCTTGAGCCCAGGAGTCTGAGGTTGCTGTGAGCTAGGCTGATGCCACGGCACTCACTCTAGCCCGGGCAACAGAGTGAAATTCTGTCTCAAAAAAAAAAAAAAGTTTATCAGTTTTATGGCAGTTTGTCCAAAGTATTGGATAAATGAGATTATTGCTGTCATTTATACAGTAGTTAAAGGCAACAAGAATATTAATTGCAAAAACATTTCTAGATAGGAAGATAGTAAGACCCTGGTTTCTGATTTGAACTGGTGGCCAGGCCCTGGTTAAATAATAATTGAGAAGATTCTGTTTACCTTAGTGAAAATGGGGTAATAGCATTTTTCCTATCTACTTGGGAAGGTTTTTTTCACACCCATTCATTCAATTAATATTTATTGTGAACCCACCACTATATATTGGGAATATAATGAGAAGCAAAGGAGACATGATCTTAGACCTCATGGAACTTATAATTCAATGAGAGAGATGAACATGCATGTACCATGTATTTATTTTTGCCCTTCCCTTGGCCTTCACTGCTGTCCCTAGTGTGCTCACAGCATGCCCCCTCACTTCAGTTGGGTCTCTGCTCAAATGTCACCTCTTTGGAGAACTACCCATTGTCTCCACCCATTCAGGTCACTCTACCTCTATCCTTTGCTTTACTTTTCTTCCCACTTTTTTATCACCATCTGTCATTGTATTATATTGTTGGTTATCATTTGGTCTAAGACTTAAGTGTAGCAATCCTTTACACAAAGACTTTGTCTTTCCTGCTCATTGATATACACTATTTAGAATAGTGCTTGGCATATTACAGGCACTCAATAAATATTTACTGAATGAATAACTGAGATGATCACAGAGGCATATAATTACCAACTATGATAAACAAATGGAATGAGTGAGAGTACTTTCAAAACTATAAATATTCCCTACATGCAAGGTGATGATGTTTATTTGAGTTTTAGAAAAAAATGTAATCTGCCAGAAGAAAACCTGTTTATTTTTTATATTGGTAGCTTTCTATTTAAACATTTATTTCCTAAGAGTTGCTCTTCCTTTGTATCCGCGCTTTGTAATATTGAGCTCTGTCTTTATGGTTCTATAACCTCCTCCTCCCCAGTTTGGTTGCTCTCGAGAGTAGAGCTTCTTAACCTGAGTTGATGACCTTTGTGAGATCCACTGTTGGCTCTTGAGGCCTCATGTATTCCTAGAAATTGTATGCAATGTGTAGTGGCCCCTGTGTATTTTACTGGAGAGAGTTTTCATAACTGTCTTTAGATTCTCAGAGTATATGACCGCCCCCAAGTTTAAAAATCATGGCTTTAAAATTTTTTATTTATCTTTTACTTTTTGTTGCTCTATTGGCACTTCTTTTTCTCTTCAAGATGGTTTCGTTTTCCTTTTAATTTTCTTGATTGTATTTTGCTGTTTTAAAATGTTTACTGTCTACTTGTCCCTAGTGTGTGGTATTCTTGGTTTATTGTATGCATCTGATCTCAGCTCTTTTCTCTGTCTCTTTTTTGTCTGGCCAACAGTGTGGGGATGTGCCAACTGCAGGGTTGTCCTATCCAACCCTTCTGGGACCTTTACTTCTCCGTGCTACCCTAACGACTACCCTAACAGCCAGGCTTGCATGTGGACACTCCGAGCCCCCGCCGGCTACATCATTCAGATAACGTTTAATGACTTCGACATTGAAGAAGCTCCCAATTGCATTTATGACTCATTATCCCTTGATAATGGAGAGAGCCAGCCTAAATTTTGTGGAGCAACTGCCAAAGGCCTATCATTTAACTCAAGTGTGAATGAGATGCATGTGTCTTTTTCAAGTGACTTTAGCATCCAGAAGAAAGGTTTCAATGCCAGCTACATCAGAGGTATGTAAACCAAAGGCGATGCCAACCTTCTGCTTTCATTTAACATGTTCTACAATAAACACAAGGAAAGAAGACAGAGTTATGCTCTTTTATGTGGATGTGAATGATTAGGATTAGGCTTTAAGGGCAAGAATCTGTTAATATTCTCTGAGCATTCTCATTAGCAAAATATAATGACCAGATCCAAAATCTGGTTACAGTAGAGCTAAATTCTTTTATATTGTTCGTATGCAGACCATTCAAAGGCTACTTAGAAGCCACTGTAGATATTCCACTGCTAATAATTAAAATCTGTAATTCTGATATCTCTCCACTAATAATTTAAAACATCCCTGTTTAGAAATCATTTTATTTTGGGCTTTTAAGATGTTGCCCTTTTAAGGAACTAGTCCAGGGACAAATATAGAAAACGAGCATATAAATTTTTAAAAAGCCATTAATAACATAAAGTAATAAATAACCTAAGAAAATCCCCTGAAAATGGCTAACTGAAGGAAATAAAGCACATTTTTATTAAATATTTTCCCATATTCTGGCACAACATATTATTTAAATAATTTCATTCTCTCTGAAACCTGTCTTTGCTTAAGAGAGATTTAGTTTTACTTTTTTTTCTTCTGAGCTTCCTAAGAAGATGTCATATATAATAAAAATAAACAGAAAGGCACAAGTATGGAAATGGCTCACTCTCATTATTATAACATGTGTTTTATGATTGTGGAGTTATTTATTGTTTGTTATTGACATTAGGTGCATATGTGTTTAAAAATCTTTCAAAATAATGTTTTAAAAAAATCAGAAAATATAGGACATTTAGAAATAAAAAAGGAGCAAATTATAATTACCTGTATATCTACCATTCAGCCATGACCACTAATAAAATGTTTATGGGTATATTTCCTTCCAGGCTTGTTATTTTAACAATGCATGTAGAATACTGGGTTCATATTACATAAATATCCCTTTGCATAAATAGACCTATGAACTCCTTTATATTTAAAAAGTAGACTGAAATCCATAATTCTTTTAAATTCTATCATGAATTTTTACTAGAATATTTATCTTAAAATGATGTTTTATTATAGAATTACTCTTGTATGGTATATTAAAATATATTCAAACTACCATTCATATGAAACCAGTATTAAATAGTATTTTTGAGATGAGCTACTTCTCTCTCAGATCATTTTCACAATGTATATTAGCACAGGACTAAATTCATTATAGTATTAACTTCACATATATCACAGAAGTATTAGGTGAATGCATTTTTATTTTGAATTTATTATGCATATAGTAATAGTAGCCACTTGCTATTTATTGCTATATGTGGGCACGGCTGTATGCTTTATACATATTAACTTATCAACTGTCTATGCAGTAGATGCCATTGCCCTTTGTTTTACCCATGAGGAGACTAAGGAAGAGAGAGGCGAGGTGACATACCCAAGGTCATGGGGCTACTTCGTGGAAGAGCTGGGATGAGAAGCTCCGTAGTCTGACCTTTTAACTGCTGCACCTCAGTATCCTTCAAAAACTAGCTCACGTGCCCAGATGTAAAGCACTATACCTTCAATTTCCATTTTTCCTTCACTAGATCCCTTCTCAATAGAATTCCTGTCACATTTGTTCCTAAAATAGCCTGATGATGGTGGAAGAAGAGAAGGATATGCAGTGTCTGAAGGGGAGAGCGTAGTATAGGAATGTTTGGGAAGAATAAAAGACAATTATTAATGAAAAATAAAACCATTATGTTTAGGAATTATTTGAAAAATAACATTTGTGAGAATCTTAATATATAAACAGAGCCCTTCTGAAACCAGCTCTTTCCTTAATTAGGTAGTTGCGTTTTTTAAAATTTTTAATTTAGTGGTTAAAAAATAGTTATCAACTTGGCTGGCTATAACTCAAAGGTTCAGGTGTGAGATCCAATCATCATTAGAGTTAAAATGGGTAGAGTTTCTTATTGCTGCTGTTATCATCGGTGTGAGACAGTTGATTATGGGTGGGTGACAGAGGATGGACCAGAAAGAGGGGAGAGATGGGGCAAATGGGAGGTAAAAAATTAATTAGCAGAGAGGGATGAGGGGCTTGAGTCTGTCAGACGTTTTGCATCTCATTCTTCAGGGTTTCGGAGTTAACATGTTTTATCTCAACATTTTGTCCTAGTTGCCGTGTCCTTAAGGAATCAAAAGGTCATTTTACCCCAGACGCCAGATGCTTACCAGGTATCTGTTGCAAAAAGTGTCTCCATTCCAGAGCTCAGCACTTTCACACTCTGCTTTGAAGCCACCCAAGTTGGCGATGACGACAGTGACTGGACAGCTTTCTCTTACTCAGATGCGACCTTCACACACTTGCTCAGTTTTGGAAAGGCCGAGAGTGGCTACTTTCTGTCTATTTCTGGCTCAAAATGCTTGCTGAACAGCGCCTTCCCTGTCACGGAAAAAGAAGACATTTTCTCAGAAAGCTTCGAGCAGCTCTGCATGGTGTGGAATAATTCTTTGGGCTCCGTTGGTGTCAACTTCAAAAGAAACTATGAAACAGTTCCATGTGATTCTACTATTAGTAAAGTTATTCCTGGGAATGGGAAATTGTTGTTGGGCTCCAATCAAAATGAGATTGCCTCCCTAAAAGGGGACATTTACAACTTTCGACTTTGGAATTTTACCATGAATTCCAAAATCCTCTCCAACCTCAGCTGTAATGTGAAAGGGAATGTGGTCGACTGGCAAAATGACTTCTGGAACGTCCCGACCCTAGCTCTGAAAGCGGAAAGTAACCTAAGCTGTGGTGAGTCTGTGGCATGCTCTTTTTTTTTGTAAGCATTGTTTGATGAATGTGTTTGTCAGTAAGAATTTATACATACAGGCATGTGTGCATACATATCCGCATATATACATATATATAATTGCCATTATAGAGCTCTTTTAATTTTTAAAATGTTTTATGCTCAGCTGTTCATAGCATACATTTGATTACAAGCCATGCAGATTCAATCAAAACACTTTGTCTTACCATTATTTAGTTTTCTCTATGTGATAACATATCACAGTTTATCACTAACACATCAACAGTTGTAATTATTGTGTCTCAAATACAAATGTTAACACTAGGTTTGATACAAAATAAGTTTTTAGTCACCAGGTGATATAGGAATAAGCTAATCTTTATCATCCTGGAATAACATTTTAATTAGATAACTTAAATAAACAGCCACCACCTAAGAGAATAGTATTTATTCAACCAGTATTAAATGTCAAAACTGTCCATTTTATAGAAAAATCTTGATATTCAGGAATTATCAATTTTCTCTTTGAACTTTTTTCTCTATTTGTTTAAAAATGAGCATGTGTACTTTTTTTCAAATATTCTTCTCTTTCTGATTTCAAGAGACTGTAAATGTGCTATTATTGGAAGTAGCTAAATGCAAAATTTGGGGGAAATAATTCTATGTAACAAAAACTGTGTTAAACTTCCATCAAGTTTATTTTATGTATACAAGTTAGTTCTAAAGGTCTTTATTTTGCTGTAAGACTGATTCAAATACAAAAAGTGGAAGTTTCATTATCAAATATAAATGTCATGTGACTAAATCTAAGGTGTTGATAATATATTCTTTTTAGTCACAGAGGTAACTCAAAAGAGGAGGGAAGAAGGGGCCTGGTATCTGCAGATAATTTGTATGTGACTTTGGAGGGAAGTTTACCAGGAATTTGTTCCCACACTTTAAACAAAGTGGGGCCCATTGTGAAGACCTGAGGTCACCTCCCTAGTTTCTAAGACCTGTGCCTGCCCTTCGGACCTGGGAAACCCCTGTCACCTACCCCTCCGAGTGGATCACCCACCTCTCCCTGTGGTCCGTGGCACTCCTGCAGATGGCGGGAAGGCTACTGAGTGACATCATTTGAGAGAGATTTCCTTGCGGGGTGTTGGAAAGAGCGTAAACCACATCCCTGTTCCAGAAGGAGACTGAGGGACTTTGTAAGAGCTAATGGTGTTCTCCAATGGTGTTCTCCTTTCTCAGTCTGAGATCAGAGAGGACCTTCAGGGACTCCTGAGAAGTCTTTCACTCAGAGAAGAAATTGAGGTCAAGTGTGTGTGTGTGTTTGGAGTGGGATGGGAAAGAGCAAGGAGAGTGAGTGCTACACTTCCTACGTTCCACGTGATTGTCTTTAGTCCAGGGCCTCTTTTCACTATATACTTGGTTGTTATTAAAAAGTCACAATATAGACCATTCTAATATTTGCCTTTTTATGGGACAGTATTTTGAGGACTACAGCAACCAAATTTTTCTAGTTGTATTAATAATTGCTAATACTTAAATTACATGTAAATTGAATACATATTCTATACTAGATAGCACTTTACATATATTGACTCATTTCCCACATCATAGATCCCACGATGTGCATTCTATTATAGACCTTATTTTGCAGATGAGGAATCTGAAGCACAAGGAGACTAAATAACTTACCCAGTGTCACTTGAATTAATAAGTGGCCAAGCTAGGACTTGAACTTAGAGAGTTTGGTTTTAGCGCTGTGCTCTCCTAACCAGTATAAATTAGGCTGCACTTCAGCATAGGCAGGACTAGAAGATGTGACTTAGTACAAGGGTAGGTGAGCTAATTCTTGCCTGGGGAGGACTATGAAGCTCCAAGAGCCATCTCTTCTGGCCAGCTGTGCATTCTGTGGGAAAACAGTAGCTTTAGAGGGTAACATAGTATTTGTTTTGAACAAATATAATGAGATTTCTTTCCTGAAATGCTTCTTGGATACCTTCATATGGTAAGATATGAGGGGTATATTATTAAAGGGATTCCTAAACTTCCCTAAGAAATCCTCTAGACGAGAGATTGGAAAACCGGGAGGGACTGTGACAGGCCACTTGTTTTTTTAATACTCTTTTTATTTTTTTAAGAAATTAGGGTCTTGCTATGTTACCCAGGCTGGACTAGAGCTCCAGGGATCAAGCAATCCTCTTGCATCAGCCTCTTGAGTAGCTGGGACTACAGGCACGCACCCTGAGGCCTGGCTCACTTGTTCTGTAAATAAAGGTTCATTGGAACACAGCCATACCCATTAGTTTATGTATTGTCTGTGGCTGCCTCTGTGCTTCAGTGGCTGAGTTGACTGAATGTGATAGATACAGTATGGCCCACCATCCTAAAATATTTACAGTCGAGTTCTTTAAGAGAACATTTGCCAATCCCTGAAACTAGTCCACAGAATCATAAAAGTCCACTTTGCTGAAGCACATACTTTGGACAACACTAGAGAAGACCTGCTAGATCGCCTGGGCCAGAGGGAATAAACCAATCACCCGCAGCTAGTTTAGCCCTTAGACATGTGTACTAGTGGTAGCATTTATTTGTTCTTGCTCATTTACATTTGTTCCACACAATGCTTTTAAATGATGAATTATATCCAACATTAAAAATTTAGATTCCACATAAAAATGAATTTTTGGATTCTTCCGGAGACAAAATACTATCACAGGCTGGTATTTCTTCATGGCCAACACAGCTAGAGCTAAATAAATGGTGGCTGCTTCTTTTGAAGAGTCTTCCCAGTTCACTTCAGCCCTTAGCACCCTTATATCATTCCCAGTCCAGCCTCCTTTTGTTTTTAGATTGCCTCCTGGCCCTGGTAGGCATTTGAGTTTGGGATACTGATTTCGGCCATTCCCTTCACTTTATATAGGGTAGGAAACTGAAGCTTAGGAAAAATACATGTCTAAGGCAGTTTGTGGACTAAAACACATCTTCTATCTCCTTGCCCAGGGTTTATATCTAGCAGTCTCCACACTTTTTTAAAAAAATATTAATTTATTTTTATATTATTTTAATGGACAAATAAAAATTGTATGTATTTATGGCATACAACATGATGTTTTGATATATGTATACATTGCGGAATGACTAATTTGAACTAATTAACATTCATGACTTCATGTATTAATACTTACTGTTTGTTTGTGGGGAGAACTTTTTAAATCTACCCTCTTAGCAATTTTTGAGTATACAATCATTGTTATTAACTATAGTCACTGTGTTGTACAATAGATACCCTGAACATATTCCTCCTGTCTAACTGAAATTTTATATCCTTTGACCCATATCTTCTCAACCCTTATCTACCCTTCACCCCTCCAGCTCATGGTAACCACTATTCTACTTTCTGCTTTTTTGAGTTCGACTTTTTTAGATTTCACATGTAAGTGAGATCATGCAGTCTTCACGTTTTCTTAAACACTGTCTTTGAGACTCCTTTCCCAAGCCTCAAGATTACCAGAGCGCATCACAGATGTGCTCATTTACTCTAGTCATCTATAAGTTTTCAAAATGATTTCATCTAAGGAGTAGCACAAGCTTACAAAGTCAACATATTTGACTCTCTTCAACTTTTATAACAGTCTTCTTGACATTCCGAGATGACGTTCAACACTCTCATTCCGGACATTCAGATGTCCTGGACTGTGTTTCAGGAGTAATGATGGGAGAGGGAATTTCCTGCTGCTTAATCATCAGCTTTGGGAGTTGAAGAACCCGAATCACTCATTAACTGACAGGAAATACCTGTTACAGAGATTATATCTAGGCTTGTTAGCTAAGCAAAACTTCAGTAAGTGAAAAAAATTATACTCTATTAACATTTTAACCTTTCATTTTTTTTCCTGGAAAATGAATGCAACTTGCTGTTTATGGTTATCATAATTTCCAACAAACTTCTGATCAGTACAGTAACCAATGGGAAAACAGAATTTCGTTTCTAGGATTCCATTGGACTGACGACATTGAATATGAACTGTTATTCCAGGATCAACTTGTGATGAAAAAAATGAATAGATTTTCCAAAGGTGTATTGCTAAAGAAATTTTAATATGAAAGTAAGATAGAATAGAATTGACTACAATCAACATTAAAATCTTATTTGTTTTACATATTAAACATCCTAGCCTTAATAAAATCAATACATTATTAACAAATGTTTCAACAATTTTAAAATTGGCCTTTTTTGTTTTCCTATACTTTTCTAAGCATATTTGGAGA
>CAUYSK010009333.1:0-11955 GCA_963575035.1 Avahi laniger
CGAGTAGCTGGGACTACAGGTACCACCATGCCCGGCTAATTTTTTCTATATATTTTTAGTTGTCCAATTAATTTCTTTCTATTTTTGGTAGAGACGGGGTCTCGCTCTTGCTCAGGCTGGTCTCGAACTCCTGAGCTCAAACAATCCGCCCGCCTCGGCCTCCCAAATTGCTAGGATTACAGGCGTGAGCCACCGCGCCCAGCCTTCAATTTACTATTAAAATTGAACATTAACTGTTTATCCAAATGATCTGATCACCATGGAAAGAAAAGGAAAGAAACAAACAAACAAACAAGAGAGTAGCAAAAGACACTGAAAAAGCTCACACATAGGAATTTCACCCTGTTGATTTTTAAGTGTTTTTCCAAAATTGAAAACATAAAGTAGTTGTATGTGCCTGAGCTATCATTATTAGGTTATTATTAAGTATATGTATTGGGATCAAAAGTGTGTGAAAAAATATGTTATAGATATCACATCCTGTAATCCTTATAAACAGATTGGCATAGATGTTATCAAAACTTGATGGGAGGCAGAGTGAAATGGCTGAGTTAACAATAAAAAAGAAAAGAATACTACAAAAATCTCTATGGACAAAAACTTGAAAATGTGGAGGAAATGAACAAATTCTCAGAAATACATAGCCTCTGGGGGCTCAATCAGGAAGAAACAGAAATCCTGAACAGACAAATATCAAGTACGAATTCACAAACTTTCTCCTAGATAGGAGAAAAGAACTTTAGCGAGAAAGCTTTAGGTAGATAATCCCTGATGTAGGTAGATGATATAGGCTATCAGAAATAATATCTTGCAGTAAATCCCCCTGGATGATGAGATAAGTGATCAGATATAGTCTCCTCCTTTAAATCTCCAAGTGGATCACACGGGGGGCCTTTCTTCGGGTCCCACCCACCTGCAGAATGAATCCACTCTTTAACTGATAACTATAGAACCTAGAGAAAAACATTGCAGATCCATATGTCACTTTTCCTAGGCCTCTCAACCCTAAAAATGGCCCCAGAAGTCACAATAAAGCTAAAGACAGTAAATGAAGGATGTTTGGAGCATTTCTGGTGATGACAGAAAAAAGATTTTAAGAGAAGTAATATCATAGCTGAGTTCTGAGACAGGAAGTTTGCACTGAAGCACTAAATTTCTTCAAATGATTTTCTTTAATCATTTACATTTTCATTCCCTTTGACGCTATGATGCACATAAATCTGACAATAAGGACAGAAACAAGGAAATATAACAAAATCTGGAATAGGCCAGGGAGGATTGGAAGGGGCATTTGATGGCATGAATAGCAATGTGCTGGGAATCAACTACCTGAGTCTGCCTGCGAAACCAAGAAGAGAAGGAAATGCTCTTGGCAATAAGACAGGGTGGAATTATCTCAGAAGATACTTGCTAAGATACTTCACCCAAAGTGAAGACAGTCCTTCTCTGGGGGTTTGAGACACAAATATTTTGAAACCCAAAAATGAACAGCCCACCTCGTTGCATAAAAATAGTGGAGTAATGTTTCAAAATTCCGAGGTAAAGTTCTTACCTTTAGCCAGGTACACCTTAAAATAAGTATAATGGCATAATAAAGGAGAAATATTAAGGTCATGGTTTAAAAATGTACCACCTCTACATAAATTTTTTTTTAATTATAGAGAGTTGTAACTCAGCAAGACACCAGAGTAAACCAATACAAAGATGTAGAAGATAGAGAATTCAGCACAAGAAACCAGGAAATGCAAGTTCAAGATTAATGTATAAAATGAGGTGACAGTGGATGGAGAGCTTTATGAGTTAAATGGAATTGCTCAGTTTGAATATATGGAAAATATATTACAGAAAATTGGGGCATAGATGAGGTGTTTGGAAAATAGAAATTTTTGAAAATATGCAAAAAAGAACTTAAAGGCCAATACCAACTTCAGGAAAATGAAGGGTAGTCCGAGACAAGTTGCATGATGGCAGAGAACTATTAGATTAGCAGTGAATGGGATTTACATAGTCAAGATGATAAAAAACTTAAAATGAGTTTGATTTAAAATTGCAAATTCTATTGACAGAATGTGAAGAAGGCAAATGAGCAGAGAGAAATGTGTGATAATCAAGATGTGATCTCTCATGCTAGAAAGATCATGCTGGAAATTGAAAAATAATATAATAACAGTTTACATATTTAAGAATATGGAATTATCAGAAGCTACAGTTAAAATAGTCAACAGAGAATTTGGGAGATGAGGTGAAGAAATTTGGATTTTGAAATAAACCTTAAGTATTGACTTTAGAAGTATTTATGAAAAAGAAATCCCTTTTATGTGGTTAAGATGTTATAGGTAATGGTGGAAGTTTGGAGCTAGAAAAATGAACTTGATTCCATATCCTTTAGAAGGATAATATGAGCAAAATTACAGCAGATTTTCCCGGACCCATTCTCCAGCAGATGTAGGTAAATCATAAGTGTAGGGATACTACATATTTGGGAGTTACTATTTTCTTGAGAATTAACTTATACAACGACAGCAAATATCCAGTTCACTAAGAATTAATCATCAGAGATTAAAAATTTTAGAACCCCACGAAATTCACCAGGCTTCATTGGTTATTATTAGGTTATAGAAAAAAATGATATTGTTTTCTCTTCCATAAATTTTTCTAACATTCTGACTATATATTTTGGTAATTCTTTTCAATCATTTTATCTGTGTCTCTGTGAATATTTTCTGAGGAGTAAGTCCTAGAAGAAAACTACCAGGTAAGTGTATTTGGATATATTTAAGATTTTTCTTTTCTTTTTTACCTTTCTTTACATATTTGTTTCTTTTTAATGTGAGATTGCTTTACCAATTCCACTGACAAAAACTGCGTGTTATTTTAATTCACATCTTGACTACTAGCAAGCAATGCTGGAATATTTTCACTTACTTAGGGATGGTATTTGCATTTTTATTTCTGTTGGGAATTATATCTTTATGTCATTTGACAACTCTTAAACTTAGCTTTTTTAAATTAAAGAGAAACACAGATTTAAGAGAATTTTTTCAATTATATTACAAATTCTTCTTCCAGTGTTATCAATTGCTTTCCAGGGTTTTTAGTAGATAGTGTTTTCTGAGGTAGAGGGCTGAGCTACAGTTCTAAAATTTAAAATTATCTCTCTTATTGTTGGCAAAGTATGCATATATATTTTACTGTTCAATAAGATGTCTCTCCTTAAAATTAGAATTTTAGTTTCCAGAATTGAAGTTGAAAATACTCATTTATTTTTCCAAAGGTATGGATTTTCTCAGTTGAGATGTATTGATATTTCACTTTTACATTGATATTTTTCATTTAAATGGATCGTCAATATTTATTATGAACAATTCAATACCTGGTAAGTGCACGTACCCTTAGTGGACCAATTTCCATATTGGAAATGATATTTAACCTGAACATTTGAAACGCTCATGTTAAATATAATGGCACCAGTTAAACAAAAGAATTTAAAGGTGGATCCAATTCTGTCTGAAATAACAACTGAATAACTCAACTGTGTACACTCATGACTCCTTCCTTTCACAGTCCAACGTAATGAGAATAAAATGTGAAATTAAACAACAAAAAAGCTTCTGCACAGCCAAAGAAACTTACAGTCAGATACTGCAGCAGACCCAGAGTAAGAATTACTTAGGTTAACAAGCTCTTACTTTTGGTTACAAATGCTTCTAGAAGGGTTGAGGCGGGTCTCTGCCAATCACATCATTCTGCACAGCCAAAGAAACCGTCACAAGAGCAAATAGGCAACCCACAGAATGGGAGAAAATTTTCGCATGCTACAAATCCGATAAAGGGCTGATAACCAGAATCTATTTAGAACTCAGAAAAATCAGCAATAAAAAATCAAACAGCCCTATCAAAAAGTGAGCAAAGGATATGAACAGCAACTTTGCAAAAGAAAACAGAATAATGGCCAAAAAACATATGAAAAAATGCTCAACATCTCTAATCATCAGGGAAATGCAAATCAAAACCACAGTGAGATATCACCTATCTCCAGTGAGACTGGCCTTTATCAAAAAGACCCAAAACAATAAATGCTGGTGTGGATGCGGAGAGGTAGGAACACTCATACACTGCTGGTGGGACTGCAAATTAGTGGAACCTCTGTGGAAAGTAATATGGAGATACATTAAAGAGATACAAGTAGAACTACCATTTGACCCAGCAATCCCATTACTGGGCATCTACCCAAAAAAGCAAAAGTTGCTCTGTGAAAAAGATACCTGCACTCGAATGTTTACAGCAGCACAATTCACAATTGAAAAGATGTGGAAACAACCAAAGTGTCCATCAATACATGAGTGGATTAATAAAATGTGGTATATGTATACCACGGAGTACTATTCAGCTTTAAGAAACAATGGTGATATAGCACCTCTTGTATGCTCCTGAATAGAGCTGGAACGCATTCTACTAAGTGAGGTATCCCAAGAATGGAAACACAAGCACCACATATATTCACCATCCAATTGGTATTGACTGATCAACACGTAAGTGCACATATAAGAATAACATCTGTTGGATGTTGTGCAGGGGGGAGAGGGGAGGAGGGAGGAGGAAGGAGGGGATGGGTATATGCATACACAAAGATTGCAATGTGCACCACCTGAAGAATGGACATATTTGAAACTCGGACTTGGGAGGAGGCAAGGGCAACATACGTAACCTAAACATCTGTACCCCCATAATATGCTGAAATAAAAAAAAAAGTTAATTGAATGTAAATGTGTGTATTTATTTCTGGGCTCTCTATTCTGTACCATTTGTTTATATGTCTTCTTTTATGTCTGTACCATGTTGTTTTGATTAGTATAGCTTTGTAGTAGATATTAAAATTCAGCATTGTGTTGCTTTATCCTTTGTTAGTTTTGCTCAAGATTGCTTTGGCTGTTCAGGGTCTTTCGTGGTGCTATATCAATTTTGGGACTATTGATTCTGTTTCTCTGAAAAATGTCATTGGAATTTTGATAGGGATTGCATTGAATCTGTAGATCACTGTGTTTAGTATGGACAATTTAACAATCTTAATTCTTCCAATACATGAAAATAGGACATTTTTCCATTTATTTGTGTCAATTTATTTCATCAATATTTTATACTTTTAAGTATATAGATCTTTCATCTTGGTTAAATTTATTTCTAAGTATTTTATTCTTTGCTAGCTATTGTAAATAGGACTGTTTTTCTTGATTTTCTTTTCAGCTAGTTCATTGTTAGTGTATAGAAATGCTACTGATTTTTGTATGTTGATTTTGTATCCTGAAACTTTACTGAATTTTACTGATTAGTTCTAATAGTTTATTATTAATAATGGAGTCTGTAAGGTTTTCTCTATATAAGATGATGTCATCTGCAAACAGAGACAATTTAACTTCTTCCTTTCTGATTTGAATGCCTTTTATTTATTTTTCTTTTCTAATTGCTCTGGCTACAACTTTTAGTACTATGTTGAATAGAAGTGGTGAACAGAATATCCTTGCTCCTGGTCTTATAGGGAAAGCTTTCAACTTTTCACTGTTGAGTATGGTGGTAATTATGGACTTATTACAGAATTTCCTTCCTTTTTAAGGCTGAATGATAAGGAGGAACTTACTTCTATTATTTTGCTATTGTTTTCTATATGTTTTATAGCTTTTGTCTCCCTCATTCCTTGCATTACTAATTTCTTTTGTATTTAGTTGATTTTTTTGTGGTAAAACATTTAAATTATTTTTTTCTTTTCCTTTTATGTATGTTCTATATCTATTTTCTTTGTAGTTATTATGGAAATTAAATTTAATATCCTAAGGTTATATACTCAAATTTAGATTCATAATGACTTAATATCAATTACATACAAAAATGTTGCTGCTTTATATCTCTCTCCACTTTTTTTAATTCCTGATGTTCTAAAATTACATCTGCATATACTGTAAGTCCAAAAACACAAATAATTTTAAAAAAGTATTAGCCTCCTATGTTATGTAGAAAACAAAAGGTAGAGTCACAAATTAAAGTTACAGTAATACTTAAGACTAATGATTGTTTTAAAAAATTTATTAGTCTCTTAAATCATGTAGAAAAAAACTGGAGTTACAAACCATTGTTGTAATAATGCTAGCTTTCGATAATTGCACATGTGTTTACATTTACTGAGAACTTTATTTCTTCATATAGCTTCAAGTTACTGTCTAGTGACCTTTCATTTCAACCTGAAAGACCATCTTTAGTATTTATTGCAAGATAGTTCTAGTGGTAACAAACTCCCTTAGCTCTTATTCATCTCAGAATGTCTTAATTTCTCCCTCACTTTTGAAGAATAGTATTTTCATATATAGGATTGTTGTTTGATAGGTCTTTTTCTTTTAACATTTTGAATATATCAGCATATTGCATTCTGGTCTCCAAAATTTCTGATGAGAAATTTGCTGATAATCTTATTGAGGATCCCTGTATGTGATGAGTCACTTTTGTCTTGCTGCTTTTAAGATTCTCTCTTTCAACAGTTTGATTATAATGTGTTTCAGTATGGGTGTCTTTGAAATAATTCTAATTTTGGAGTTTGTTGAGCTTCTTGGATGTTTATACTCATAACTTTCATCAAATTTGAGATTTTTTGGTCATTATTTTTTCAAATATTATCTCTGACTTTTTCTCCCTTTCTTCTCCTCTAAGACTCCCACAATGCATAAATTGGTTGGCTTGATGGCCTCCCCCAGGTCCCTTAGGCTCTGTTCACTTTTCTTCAATCTTTTTTCTTTCTATTTCTAATACTTGATAATTTCAATTGTCCTATCTTCAAGTTTGCATATTCTTTATTCTATCTGTTCAAATTTGCCCTTGAATCTCTTTAGGGAATTTTTCATTTCAGTTATTATACTTCTCGGTTCCAGAATTTCTGTTTGTTTTCTGTCTCTTGATATTTCCATTTTGTTTATATGTTGTTTTCTTGACTTTCTTTATGTCTTTCTTTAGTTCTTTGAGAATCTTTATGACATTTGTTTTAAAGTCTTTGTCTAGCAGATCCACCATCAGGTCTTTCTTTCAGGGATAGTTTATTTTGGTTTTTTTTTTAAATGAATGTGTCATACTTTCTTATTTCTTTTATGCCTTGTGATTCATTGTTAAAAACAGCACATTTGAATCTAACCAGGAAATAAGATTCTCCTCTTTCTCAGGGTTTTGCTGTTTTATTGTTGTTATCGTTGTTGTTTTCATTGTTGTAGGCTGTCTCTGTGATGAAGATCATCCTGAAGCATAAACTTAAGGCATTCTCAGGTCTTTTTGGAGCCTGTGCATCCTAATTTCCCCACTGTATATGGTTGCTTTTGAATGTCCTAGTGTTTAATATTTGACTTCAAAAAGGGGAAAAAAGAAAAATCGAAGGGGAAATAAAGGGGTGTTGGCTATTTAAATGTCCCAGAAATCATTTCAGCCAGAGGCGGAGGGGCTTTCAACAATGGGGGGAGGTGCAACGATGGCCACAACGTCTTTGTCTACATCTCTATTATCAGAAGCAGCAATCAGAAATCAGAGCACAGATACCAGATATTTAGAGGACAGGGTCCTTTTTACCCAAAATGGCTTCCACAAGCTGTGTGCAGGTTATTTCAGGATCACGTGCATGGCTACCTATGAAGGGTGGAGGGTGATGGTGGGCAGCTGTTACTGTTCTAAGAGCTGAAATTGACTGAAATTGAGCACATTTACCATCCACAGTTTCCACTGGACTTTACAAGCCTTCAAAAGACTCCAGAGTTCCAAAGGAGTTATATCTGACAGAATCTCCAGTAAAATTGTTGTCTAGATGGGGAGACAGATTTCTGGTGCTTCCTACTCCACCATCTTCCCAGAATCCTTCTGCTTTCTTTCAGTTTTGAAGGAGAGTTTTTCAAGTATGGTTTTTTTGCTTGGCAGTTTTTTTTCCCTCTCAGCACTTTGAATATATCATCCCTCTCCCTTCTGACCTGCAAGGTTTCTGCTAAAAAAAAAAATACCCAAACCTCTGATAGTCTTATAGATTCCCTTGTATGTGACAAGTCACCTTTCACTTGCTCCTTTCAAAATTCTCTTTGTCTTTGACTTTTGACAGTTTAATTATAATGTGTCTTTGTGTGGATTTCTTTGGTTTTATCTTATTCCATGTCTTTTGGTCTTCTTGGATCTGGATGACTATTTTCTGCCCCAGATTTAGTTCACTGTCAGCCATTATTTCTTTGAATAAGCTTTCTTGTCCTTTCTCTCTTCTTCTAGAATATCCATAATGTGTATATTAGCCTACTTGCTGGAGCTCCATAAGTCCCTTAAGTTTCTTTCTTCTTTTTCATTTTTCTCCTTTTTTGCTTCTCTGAATGAATATTTTCAGTGACCTTTGTTTGAGTTCATGGATCCTTTCTTCTGTATGATCTAGTCTGCTGGAGAACCTCTCCAGTGAATTTTTCAGTCCAGCTATTTTGTTCTTTTATTTCTGTTTGGCATATTAAAAATATTTTCTATCTCTTTGTTGAAATTCTTACTTTGTTCATGCATCTTTTCTGACCTCACTGAGCATCTTTTTGAGAATTATTTTAAATTCTGTGATATAAATCATACGACTCCAGCTCATTAGGGTCAGTCTCTAGAGATTTGATTTATTCCTTTGTTTGGAATACCTTTGCCCAATTCTCAAATTTCCTTGACTCCCTGTGTTGGCCAGAATGTGTAAAATTCCAGAGGCAATAGGGAGCTCTTTTCATTTGGAGAACTACAATTAGAACACTAGGGATTATGGAAAATAAGGTGGAGAGTGTCATCATGTGAAGTTAGAGAGATAAGCAGAGATCAAGTAATGAAAGTACAGTGTTATGTGAAGGACTTTACATTGAAGGTAATAGGGTCCCATTGAAGTGTTTTAAATGGACGATACATAATCAGATTTTTGAACTATAAAAATGACTGTGGGTACTGGACTAGAGTAGGTAAAACTGAAGGTGGGTACACTAGTTAGGAGAATAGAAGTGATCAAAAAAAGAGAGCAATGAACTGAGCCAAAGTAGTAGTAGTGGTGATAGAAGGAAGGGATGAATACAAGAGATCAACAGGGTATGTTGTTTGATGGACAGTGGTAAGTAAATAATGGAGTGGAGGAAGGGACCAGTGGATAAGGTGGCTAGTCACTGAGAACGGGAAGACCAGGGTGGGGTAGAAACAGTGAGTTCTGTCTATGGCATGGTATACTTTAAACATCCATGTGACAGCCAGGTAGAGGTATCCAGACATCATTACAGGTTTGGTGATCAGGAGAAGGATCTGGGATGGAGATATGTATTTGGGAGTCAATGAGAGTGCTCTTAGAAAAGCATTAAAGAGAGCTATTATTTATTTCATTTTTCTTGTATATGTCCATAAATGGTCATGCCATAAAGATACAGGATCTTCATAGTTTCCTTAGGGGCAGGGTTTTGGAAGGTTCTGATATTGGCACCTTTGAGACCAATCACTGGTAAGACTGAAGCAAACCTAAATCACCCAGGAAACCCTTCCTTTTGCAAGGCAAATTTCTGGTGATGTGAAGACAAAGAAGATATATATATACACACACACACACACACACACACACACACACACACACATATATGTGTATATATATATATATAGCCTTGCTGGATACTACATATGCTCAAATCTATTATTAAGAATAGAAAATATCCCTAGTGTACCCTTTCCATCCACAAACTTAATTTATTATTATTATTTGGACACACTACTTCCATTCCTACAGGCTGGAGCAGGCATAGCTGGAACACTAAGTATCTCATATTGGCTTAAGCTCCTGTTCTGCCTTAAGGAATCACTGATGTCAGAGATTACATTTTATATTCAACTCTGTAGATTCATTTCTTTAATCAGGGCCTGGCAAGTGGAAGGTGCTCAGGAAGTGTTCATTGATTATATTGAGGTTCTTTGACAGAAGAAGAAAAGAGCTTCCTATTCTAAGGATTCCTTCTTATTTCTTAAAATGACGTGGGGATGTCCAGTAGGGTGGATTGGAGGTAAGGCTCAGATCCTCTTGAAGCTCATATTTTTTTTGGGTTATGGAGTATTTAAAAGTTCTCGGCATTTGAGGTCCCATAATTATGTAAAAGATCCCTAAATTTTGACTCTGGGGGGAGGAGCCAAGATGGTGGATGAGAAAAGCCACCAGTCAGAGTGTCTCTGCCAAAAAGACGAATTTTAGAAGAAAGAGAAAAAAATAAACTAGCAGAGAAACATAGATGGGTGAGGGTCAGAAGGAAGGGTGCCTGAAACTACAGGAGACTCTACGGGAAGATGTTGCAGAGGAGAACTTGAAGGAGAAACATCCTGAGAGGCTTGGAGACCAGCGACAAGAGTAGGTGGAGCAGTTAACTTCCCTCTCCCTTGCATCTGGGACTGTTGGTGGGCTCCTGAGCGGTGGGAGAGACCTGCCGACACCAGCCCAGACACAGCTGCTGCCAGTGAGCAGTGGCCTCTTGTGGCCTCAGCGCTGGGCTCCCATCCCCCTCGGGGCACCTCCCCGGGCACAGACCCGAGCCTAGCGGCAGATGCCATAATGCTCCATTCTCTCCTTCCCCCTCCCTACCCATGGGTGCCCAGAGAGACAATTTAGCCATCACATGGAGGCATCTCCAAGGAACGGGACCTTTCCTTTTGGAGCCCTACAGAAGATTGAGGGGTACTCAGACTGCGAGTTCCCTACCCACCAGCCCTCCCAGGTGCTACTTGCCTGGGGAATCCAGGAGAGCGGAGCAAATCCTGAGGTGGAGTGAAATTGATCCAGCTTCGGCACCCTGTAGGTGATTCAAGACCAATACCCCTCCCCCTGGTAGGGTCAGGGATTGATCTCCAGGGCCCAGGGGACAGGCCTGTAGACAAGACCCCGTACATCAAGGTAATGATCGCACTGCCCCAGGGTACAAAAGAGAGATCTGTAAAAGAGCCTACTGAGGAGTGTATGCCTTCAGGGGCAGACCAGCATGCCTGAGTGGCAACCTTCCTCCCAAAAGAGGGTTGTGCACCCAGCCCAGGCTATCTCCCAGCCCACGTCACAGCCAGGGGAGATCCATTGGCCTGAGGTCCTGCTTGATGGCAGAGGCCTGGGAGAGGCCACAGAGAGGGGGACAGTGGAGGGGAGTGAGACCTACTCTGGAGTGCGGGTCTTGGACAGCTCCACCCCCCAAGCCCAGACTTTCAGCTGAGTGGAGCCATTTCAGCCCTTCCCCGTAGCTTTTCACAGAAACAAAGAGCAGACCTTTGACCCCTGCCAGTAGTAGTTGTGGAGCCTGAGGGCAGGCTTACCCAACCCAGCCCCACCCAGAATCACTCCCAGTCCTGTCCCCACGGTGATGGAGAATAAGGACACACCTGGAAATTCCAGGGCCCCACCCACCACCTGAGGCACACGAGGGCCTCTCTAGAGGAATAAGAGCTAGCTACAGGACCCAAAAACAGCACTGCAGCTTGCTCCTCCCTGACAGTGCCACCTACTGACAGGGAGGTCATCCTGCACACCCTTTTACTGCGTCTACTGATTCATCATAAAGGTTGTGGCTGAATCTCACCCACAGACATCACCTACTGGCTCAGAGGCTAAACAGGGTGTGTCATTATCCAAACGAAAATCTAAAGGCAAGAAGGAACAACTGATCCAGATGGGAAGGAACCAGTGAAAGAACTCTGGAAGTATGAAGACTCAAACGGAAAGCAAACCCCAAAGAGGAACAGCTCCCCAGCAATGAACATTAACCAAACTCAGAACACTAAAATGACAGAAGAAGAATTTGAAGCATGGATTGTAAGAAAACTGAATGATATGCAAGAAAAAATGGATCACCAATACAAAGAAACCACAAAAAAAAATCCAGGACTTGAAAGAAAAATTCAAAAAGAAATTGAAATATTAAAGAAAAATCAAAC
>CAUYSK010009340.1:0-50039 GCA_963575035.1 Avahi laniger
AAACCGTCAAGCCAAAAGCCTTGGAGTCAGTCTTGGTGGTCTCCTAATCTCATATCCCACTGCCAGCCTATCTGCATATCTTTTTGGTTTCATCTTCAAACCATCTAGAATTCACTCACTTCTCATCTCCACTGCTGCCCCCCAGGAGCAAGCCACCACTGTCCTCTCTGATCATTAAAATAGCCTCCTAACTTGTCGTTTGCTTCCACTATTACCCACTATGGTCTATTCTCTATCCAGTTGCCAGAATGATGACTTAAAATGTAAATGAGATTGCATCAGCCCTCTTCTGAAAACCCTGCAGTGGTCCATATTTTCATTCAGAGTAAAAGTCAAAATCCTTCCCATGTTCTAAATGATTTGGCCCTACCCATTACCTCTCTGATCCCATATCCTACCACCCTCTTTCCTGATCACTACTCTCTAGCCACACTGCCTTCCTTGTTATCCCCCAAACACATCAGGCACGGCCCCTCCATGGACATTTGAGCTGGCTGTTCCCTCTGTCTGGAACACTCTTCTCCCAGACATCCATATGGCTCCTTCCTCAGCTTTTTCATGTCTTTGCTCAAATACCACATTCTCAATGAGGGCTACCTTGACCATCATATTCATAATTGAAATCTGACTTCTCCTCACACCACCCCTGGCACTCCATATCCTTCTACCCTCTTCTACTTCCAGCTGGTGGGGGAGAGGGGTGCGGTAAAGGAACCATTTTGAAATTCATCATAGCACTCTGTTCTTCTCAATCAAGTTTGCTCTAGGGAGAAACTAGTTAACCAGAGTGTAGCCTGCCAGGGTTTTATCAGAGCCTAACTGACCTGGGGAAAGGAAATACTCAATTCCAGCCAGCTGTAGCCATTCTGTCCCACCTAAGCGAGGAGAAAAAACATGAGAAACACTCGTTAAATTCACAATCCAGAGGATAGGCTCATTAAAAGACTGAGACCTAATCATAGGTCTATAGAATGCTTCCCCTCCCCCACCTTACCACCACATTACTAAAGGTTGATTTACAGCAGTTACTTTTGCCCAGTATATCATGTCCAGCTACCAAGAAAAAAATTATAATGTATACTAAAAGGCAAAAAACACAGTTCAAATACAAAGCAAGCATCAGAACCAGACATGACAGGCATGTGGTAATTATCAGACAGAGAATTTAAAATAAATATGATTAATATGCTAAAGGCTCTAATGGATAAAGTAGACAGCATGCAAGAACAGATGGGCAATGTAAGTGAAAAGATGGAAATTCTAAGAAAGGACTAAAAATAAATGTTAAAGATCAAAAATACTATAAAAGAAATGAAGAATGCCTTTGAAAGGCTTATTAGTAGACTGAACATGACTGGGGAAATAATCTCTGAGTTCGAAGGTAGATTAATAGAAATCTCCGAAAGTGAAAAGCAAAGAGAATAAAGCCTGAAAAAAAAAAAACAGAACAGAATATCCAAGAACTGTGGGACAATTACAAAAGATATAATATATGCATAATGGAAATACCAGAAGGAGAAGAAAGACAAAAAGTAACAGAGAAATATTTGAAAAAATAATAACTGAGAATTTCACCCAAATTACTGTCAGACACTAAACCACATATCTGGGAAATTCAGAGAACACCAAGCAGAATAAATGCCAAAACAAAAAGAAAACAAACAATAAAAAACAAAAAATTACACCTAGGCATATCATTTTTAAACTACAGAAAATTAAAAATAATAAATCCTAAAAGCAGACAGAGGGAAATAACACCTCTTTATAAAGGAGCAAAGATAAGAATTACATCCAACTTCTCAGAAACCATGAAAGCAAGATGAGAGTAGGGTGAAAAATTTAAAGTGTTGATAGAAAATACCACCACCTAGAATTCTATACCCTGAAAAATTATCCTTTAAAAGTGAGGGAGAAATGCTTTCTCAGATGAAGAAAAATTGAGATAATTTGTTGCCAGTAGACCTACCATGGAAGAAATGTTTTAAAAAGATCTTTAGAGACAAGGAAAATAATATATGTCAGAAAATCTGATCTACATAAAGAAAGTAAGGGTATTGAAGAAGAAATAAATGAAAGTAAAATGAAAACTTCTGTGTTTCTTATTCTTGATTGACCTAACAGATAGCAGTTTGTTCAAAATAATAATAGCAGCAATGTATTTGATTATATATTTTTATGTGTATATCTCATGTGTTTGTGTCTCTGTGTGTATGCTTATATATGCTTATATAGAAGTGAAATGAATGACAACAATGATATAAGGGATGGAAAGGAGGAATTAGGATTATTTTGTTATTCCAAAGTATTCATACTGGTGAAGTGGCATAGTGTTATTTAAAATTGGGCTTGGATTAGTTGTAAATATATATTGCAAACTCCAGAGCAATTACTGAAAAAGATAAAATAATAATAATAATATAGAGAAGTCTATAACTTATATGCTAAGAAAGGAAAGAAAATGGAATCATATAAAATGCTCAATTAAGACCAGAAAAGGAAAAAAAAAAGTGGAAGACAAATATAGGAAAAAAGAGCAATGACAACATATAGAAAACAAAAGCAAATATTGTAGATATTAATCTCACTATATAAATAATCACTTTGAATGTCAGTGGTCTAAATGCATCAATTAAAAGCCAAAGATTGTAAGAGGGTATAAAAAAATGACCCAGCTATATGTTGTCTACAAGAAACCCACTTTGAATATAAAGACACATACAGATTAACAGTAAATTAATGGAGAAAGATATACCATGCTGTAACTAATCAAAATAAAGGAGGGAGTCAGGTACCGTGTGCATACCCATAGTCCCAGCTACTTGGGAGGCTAAAGTGGGAGAATTTCAAGTCTAGGAGTTCAAGTCTAGCTTGGGCAACACAGTGAGACCCTGTCTCTAAATAAATAAATAAATAAAGGAGGTGGAGAACCTATATTAACATCAGACAGAGTGGACTTCAAAGCAACAAATTTTATCAGTGATAAAGAGGGATATTAAATAACAATAAAGGGATCAGTTCTCCAAGAAGACATAACAATCCTCAATGTGTATTCACCTAACAATAGAGCATCAAACTACATGAGGCAAGAGCTGATAGAACTGCAAAGAGAAATAGATGAATTCATTATTATAGTTGGAGACCTCAACATCCCTTTATCAGAAATGGACAGGTCCAGCAGGCAGAAAATCAGTAAGGACATAGTTAAACTCAACAACCATCAATCAACTGGATATAACTGACAACTATAGACTACTTCATCCAACTATGGCAGAGTACACATTCTCTCAAGCTCAGATGGAACATTTACCAAGATAGGGACCATATTCTGAACCATAAAACACATCTTAACAAATTTAAAAGGATAGAAATCATACAGTGTCTATTCTCAGATAACAATGAAACTAAACTAGAGATCAGTAACAAAAAGGGTAACTGGAAATCTCCAAATATGTGGAGATTAAATAACCCACTTCTAAATAACACATGGATCAAAGAAGAAATCTCAAGAGAAATTTTTAAATATTTTAAACTAAATAAAAATGAAAACACCAATTATCAATATTTATGGGATGTGATGAAAGCAGTCTTTAGGGGGAAATTTTATAACCGAATGCATATATTAGAAAAGAAGGAAGGTCAAAAAATCAATCATCTAAGTTTTCAGCTTAGGAAATTAGAAGAGTAAATTAAATCCAAAGTAAGCAAAAAGAAAGAAATAATAAAAATTAGTGCCAAAATCAAACAAACTGAAAACAGGAAATCAATAGAAAATATCAATAAAACTAAAAGCTGGTTTTTGAAAAGATAAATAAAATTGATAAGGCTTTATCCATGCTAACTATAAAAAAAAAGATAGAGGACACAAATTACTAATATCAGAAATGAAAAAGGGAACATCACTACAGATCTCATAGATACTAAAAGGATAATAAAATAATACTATGAAAAATTCTATGTCCACAAATTTGATAACCTAGATAAAATGGACCAACTCAATAAAAGACACACTCTGCCAAAACTCGCACAAAAAGAAATAGACAATATGAATAGCCCTACATATATATTAAAGAAATTGGGTCAGTAATTAACAACCTTCCAAAACAGAAAGCACCAGGCCCAGATGGCTTCACTGGTGAATTCTACCAAACATTTAAGGAAGAAATTCTAACAATTCTCTACAATCTCTTTCAAAAGATAGAAGCTAACGGAATATTTTCTAACTCGCTGTCTGAGGTCAACATCACCCTAATACCCAAATCAGACAAAGGTATTATAAGAAAAGAAAATTACAGACTAATATCTCTCATAATCATAGATACAATATTTCCTACAAAGTACTAGCAAATCGAATCCAACAATGTATGAAAATAATTATATATCATAACCAGGTGTGGTTTATTTTAGGTGTTCGAAATTTGTCTAACATTTGAAAACCAATTAATGTAATCCGTCACATCAACAGATTATTAAAAAACCACATATCCATAGATACAGAAAATGCATTTGACAAAATCCAACACTCATTTGTGATAAAAACTCTCAGTAAACTAGGGACAGAGGGAACTTTCTCAACTTGATAAAGAATATCTATTTTAAAAAAACCCTGCAGTTAACATCATACTTAATGGTGAGAAACTGGAAGCTTTCCCAGTAAGATCAGGAACAAAGCAAAGATGTCCCATCTCAACACTCCTCTTCAACATCATATTGGAAGTCCTAGCCATTGCAATAAGATACGAAAACAAAATAAAATGTACACAGATTGTGAAGGAAGGCATAAAACTGTCTTTGTTAGCAGATATGATTGTTTACATAGAAAATCTTTTTTTTTTAAATTTTTTGAGATGGGGTCTCGCTCTTGCTCAGGCTGGTCTCGAACTTCTGAGCTCAAGTGATCCTCCTGCTTCAGCCTCCCAGAGTGCTAGGATTACAGGCAATGTAGACCTTTATGCTGAAAAGGTGGCCACCAGAGGTCTGTGTGCCATTGCCCAGGCAGAGTCTCTGTGTTACAAACTCCCAAGAGGGCCCGTTGTGCAGAGGACCTACTGTGGTGTGCTGCAGTTCATCATGGCGACTGGGGCCAACAGCTGGGAGGTCATGGTGTCTGGGAAGCCACAGGGACAGAGGACTAAATCCATGGAACTTTGGATGACCTGATCCACAGTGGGAGCCTGTTAACTGCTACATTGTCACCGCTGTGCACCATGTGCTGCTTAGACAGGGTATGCCAGGCATCAGGGTGAAGATCATGCTGCCCTGGGACCCAACTAGTAAGACTGGCCCTAAGAAGCCCCTGCCTGACCATGTGAGCATCATGGAATGCAAAGATGACAAACTGCCTGCCACCCCCATCTCAGAAACCGGAAGCTGGAAAGCCAGAGTCGTTTGCCATGTCCCAGCCGATCCCCGCCACACAGTGCAGTCTCCTTGGCAGCTGTGTCTGGAGTCTGGATGTTGTTCTGTAAACACCTCTAATAAAATTTCACACAAAGAGAAAAACATAGACAAAACAAGCATAAAGCAGGCTAATATGGGGACAAAAGGATAGAGCACTATGTTCCCATAACTATTAGAAGTTAAATAGCACACAAAAAGTATGCCAGCTCCTCTGATCATTCTGGTATGAATCCTGATCCATGCTTTTTTACAGTTCAAAAACAAGCTTTTTCTTCAGAGGTGGTCTGCAGTAAGTAAGGATTAATCCTCTCCCAGTCCCACAGTGGTATTATAGGCACTTTAAAAAACCTTTTTCCTCGTGAGGGAAAGGGTCATTCGTTCTCATGCAGCTGCGTTGTCACCCAGCAGGACAGAATGTAATCTTCAATTTGGTGGATTCCAAACATCATCATTCCCCTCGTCACGGACAGCAAATATTCAGCGAGGGCAGGGACTGTGTCTTTGTCTTCTGTGTCTCAAGAACCTAGCAGGGTGCTCTATGTTTGTTGAGCAAAGATAAAGAATATGCTATCAAGGAGCTAACAACGGACAGTGAATTTTAACACTTGGTACAATACCTCCTAGACTGGACAAATCAGATTAAAATAATTTACATTTTCAAGCATTTTAAGACACTGGGGTATTATTTACACAAGTAAAAGTACAAATCTTTTTTTTTTTTGCAAGGCAAGCGTGAAACAAAGTTTATTGAGGAAGGACAAGATAGGCTGACAGAGCAAGAGCAAGATACATTCACCATAGATGAAAAACGGACACCCCCCTGCCCCCGTGTATCAAGAGGGGCCAGTACAAATCTTAAATATACGGCTTAATGAATTTTAACAAATGAATACCTCCGTGAAGCCACCACCAAGAGCACAATGTGACATATTTGTAGCACCCCTGGAAGGCTCCTTTATGTCCCCTCTCAGCACCGATCCTGACTTGTATCATCTTAGATTAATTTTGTCTGTTTTTGAACATTATATAAATGGAATCATAATGTGTTCTCTTTTGTGTCTGTCCTGTTTCACTTAATATTATGCCTGTGAGATTCATCCACGCTATTGCATGTACCAGTAGTTTGTTGTTTTTCAGGGCTGGGTAGTGTTTTGTAATATGAACATACCAAAATTTATATACCTGTTCTGATAATGGACTTTTGAGAGGCTCCCAGTTTAGGCTATCATAAATACAGCTGCTACAAACACTTTCATACATATCTTTTTTAAAAATTATTTTAATTTCTCTTATTGACTTTTTTGATGTGCAGTTCTATGAATTTTAGCATGTGTATAGATTTATATAACCACCATAATGATAAAAATTCCATTAGACTGGTGTTGTGGTGCATGCCTCTAGTCCCACCTACTTGGGAGGCTGAGACAGGAGGATCGCTTGAGCCCAGGAGTTTGAGGTTGCAGAGAGCTATGATGACACCACTGCACTCCAGCACTTCAGCGAAACTCTGTCTCCAAAAAAAAAGAAGAAAAAAGAAAAAAACAGCTACAGTTCCATCACACCAAAAACACCCTCTTGCTAACTAACCCTTTAGAGTCACACTATCCCTTCACCCTTAATCCCTGACAACCACTGTTACAAAAGCCCAGTTCCCTTGCCTCAAGGCAGACAGATTCACAATGTTGCAATTTATACCTCAGAGCTCCCTGGGAGAACAGACCGAGACAGGACTTCATTCATCTTCCATTACTATAGTTTTTGTCTTTTCAAGAATGTCATATAGACAGAATCATGGTATATAACCATTAGAGACTGGTTTCTTTCACTAAGATAATTCCTTTGGTATTTGTCAATAGTACAATCATGCACCACCATAATGATGTTCCATCAACAATGGATTGCATATATGATGGCGTTCCCATAAGATTATAATACTGTATTTTTGCTGTACCTCTTCTATGTTTAGCTATGTTTAGATACACAAATACTTACCATTGAGGTACTGAATGCCTACAATATGCAGTACAATAACCTGCTGCACAGGTTTGTAACCTAGGAGCAACAGGTTATACCATATAGCCTAGATATGTAGTAGGCTATACCATCTACATTTGTGTAAATACATCATATGATATTTGCACAATGATGAGACAAAATTGCCTAATGATGCATTTCTCAGAACATATCCCCATCATTAAGCAATGCATGACTGTACAATCCTTTTTATTGCTGACATTATTATGTCTTTCGATCAACATAAGCACTCCTTTCTATTGGGTATAGTCACAGGGGTGGAATTGCTTGATCATAGGGTCTTTATATGTTTTACTTTAGTAGGTACAGCCAAATAGTATTCCAAGTGGTTGAGCCAGCAATGTAAAAGAGTTCCGATTGCACTCTGTCTTCACCAACATTTAGGAAGCATTCTGATCAGTGTGTGTGTAACATTTTAGCCTTTCTTGTAGGTGTGCATGGAAATTAGATTGTGAGGCTTGTCATAAATCATAAAAAGAATTAGTTATCTTCTGTAGCAGATGCTGTTAGTGCCCTGCCCAGACCCGTTGGCATCCTTTCTGCTGCCCCCAGCTGCTGCAGATGCTGAGGCTAAGGCTCACTCCGCACCTTTATTCGGTGTTTGTCCTTGGGTAATTGGCGCTGCCACGCAGTTTTCAACACCCCCCCCCCGTGCCCCTCAAATACACACACACACACACACACACACACACACACACACACACACACACTGGGGTGGTCTCAGCCAAAGGCTGACTGTTATGGGGTACAAAAGCCCAGTGCCCTTGCCTCAAGGCAGATTCACAATGTTGCAATTTGTACTTCAGAGCACCCTTCCAGCTTCACCTGAAACCACATCCATGTCTGGCTCCGCCCCCCGCCCAGCCTTCTCCCCTCACTCCCTCGCAAGGCCTCGCTGTGCGCACTCCCCCAGCAAAGCGTTTGCGCAAGCATCCCCGTTTTCAGCTCTGTTGCTAGGGAAACTGACCCAGAACACCTATGCAGTATCCGTTTCTCCATCCTCCCTCAGCAAAGGCTCTGCTTTCCACCTCCAGACTGTCTAGTTAGAAAACATTTGACTGCAGCTAACAGAGAATGTGATAAGCAATAGCTCAAATAAACAACTGTTTGTTTTTTCGTTAAGCAACTTTAGCCTCAACATGACAAGTGCCGGTTCAGGTGCAGGATTCCAGGCAGAACCATGAGATAAATGAAATCACCCTTGACCATCCTCTGGCCCTTACGGGCCCAGCCTCCCATGTGGTCCCTCCTTCTAGTTAATCCCCCCAACCTGGACCCAGGGATCTCTTTTCAAGCGATCCTCCTGCCTCAGCCTCCCAGCAGCTGGAACTACTGGCCTGTGCCAAGACATCTGACTGAGTGATCTCTGCACGCTCACTGCAGTCCTTCCCAAATAGCTCCCCCTGAGAACTTTCAGGTTCCTGGAGTGTTTCAAAGACCCTGCACACATAAATTAATAT
Source organism: Avahi laniger (assembly GCA_963575035.1). Classification (NCBI taxonomy): domain Eukaryota; kingdom Metazoa; phylum Chordata; class Mammalia; order Primates; family Indriidae; genus Avahi; species Avahi laniger. The sequence continues at coordinate 8,892 of CAUYSK010009340.1, forward strand.
TTTATGCCAAATAATAGACATTTTTAAATTCTGAGATTTTTATCACTAGGCTTTTCAAGACATCTCTCTAGTTACTTCTTCCTCATGGGAAGTACTCAGATAAACTCATTCATGCTCAGATGTTAATGACATTCTTTAATTTTTTCATTCAATTTGTGTTTATGGGGGGCTGACCGAGGCTCTGAATTAGGTATGGCAGTTACAAATATGAGTAATATATTGGTCTCTCTTTTAAAGACCCTGTGTGTATATGTATCCTTGCATTTTTACTCTTTATGGTAACTGTCAGTTTGCTTCCTTATTTTGTCCAATAGACAGTAAGCTTCTTGAAGTCAAGAACTGTGTTTTATCTCTGTGCTTCTAACCAGCATAGTGCCTGGAACACGCCATACATGTTTGTGGAGAACAGCATGACAGAAAGGATGAGGGAAGATAGAGAGAGAAAGAGGCAGGAAGGGAGGAGGGTGGGGTAGAATAAGATGGTCACCAATTCTTTGCAGTTTTCCCCACTAAATGGAGGCTGTTTCCCCTCCCATTAAATATGAGCTGAACTTGTGACTTTCTTAGACAAATAGAATGCAGCATAAAGGACGATGTGCCAGCTCCAGACCTAAGCCTGCAAAAGGCCTGGCAGCTTCTGCTTTTGCTCCCTGGGAAGCCAGCTCCATGTAAGGAGTCCAAGTACCCTGAGACGACCATGCTGTGAGGAAGCCCAATATAACTTCATGGAGAGGATACATGGAAGAGAACTGAAGAACCCTGCCAACAGCAGGGACCGAGGCCTAGATATATGACCCCAGATAGATTGTTCTAGCCAGACCTCAGCTATGTGAGGCATTCCAGCTGAGGCCCCAGACATCATACAACAGAGATGAGATATTCACACTGTGTTATGATCCTGTTACTAACCCACAAATCATGTTCAAATAAGATGTTTTAAGCCACCAAGTTTGGGGATAGTTTGTTAAACAGCAAAACAATAGCTGAAACAGGAGGTATTCACCAGCAAAAGGATGATTTACTGTTTCATAATTTCTGGTAGTTTTTATTCTATTTAAGATATACCCACAGGAAGAGAGCAATTCTTAATACAAAGTAAAAGTTGTAATAGTGGAGACATTTGGGGGCAGAGAAAATATTTCCAACACATTTCTCGTGTCCCACCAAGGGTTAGGCATAGGTTGGTTGGCTATGTTGGGTATGTTGATCAGGGATGGGGAGAGGCTGGGGAGTCCACTGCATGAAACTCAGTCATCTGCTGTGGTCAGGGAACTCAAGTAAATGAACGAAGTGAGTCCACCATGGAAGGCGCAGGGAAGAGTGATAATGGATGGATTGGGAGCCACCAACACTCCAGCCATTTTTAGTCATGAGGAAACACAGGCTATTACTTTTTTTTCCAGAAGAAAAATAGCATATTTTTATGTGAAATGTCCAAATTTTATATCTGAATTGGTGGGCTGCCAATTTGAGCTTCCCGGCCCAGTGACTGGAGAGCACTGGATGAGATGTCATGAGATGTTATACTTATCACACATGGCAAGTGTGTCTCTCCAGGCATCCTGTGGTTTTTGAAAATGAAAGTTGGTCTATGTGCTTTCCAACAAAGTCTAACTTGTTCAGACTCAGGGCTTGAAGTTCTAAGTGTTAGTGGGAATGTGGAGCAACTGGAACTCTCACACCCTGCTAATGAGTGTGCAAATTGGTACAGTCATTTTGGAGAACTGTTTGGCAATAACTACTAAGGCCGAACATACACCTACCCTATCACTGTGATCACTATGACCCAGCAATACCATTCCAACATTTGGTGAAGGTATGTCTGCAAGAAAAATGCAAATATATGTTCCCCAAAAGACATATATTAGAATGTTCATAGGCCAGGCGCAGTGGCTCACGCCTGTAATCCTAGCACTCTGGGAGGCCGAGGCAGGCAGATCGTTTGAGCTCAGGAGTTCGAGACCAGCCCGGGCAAGAGCAAGACCCCGTCACTACTAAAAATAGAAAGAAATTAGCTGGGCAACTAAAAATATATAGAAAAAAATTAGCAGGACATGGTGGCGCATGCCTGTATTCCCAGCTACTTGGGAGTCTGAGGCAGGAGAATCGCTTGAGCCCAGGAGTTTGAGGTTGCTGTGAGCTAGGCTGACACCATGGTACTCTAGTTTGGGCAACAGAATGAGACTCTGTCTCAAAAAAAAAAAAAAAAGAACGTTCATAGAAATAGTAATAGTCAAATACTGGAAATAAATACTGTCCATCAATGGTGGAATGGTCCATTTACGGAATGTTACACAGCAATGAAAAAAAAAGTCAAAATAGAAATTTGTTGCATGTTTGCTACATGCAACGGCACAGATAAAACTCACAAACAAAATATTGAATGAAAAAAATCAGATACAGAAGAATTCCGACAGCATGATATACAGTGTGGGAGAGTTCTGGTTGCTCCATGTCTCCACCAACACTTGGTATATAAAGTTCAAAAACAGGAAAAACTAATCTGTGGCTTAGGCATGATGGTGCTACCCTTGATAGAGGGATGGTTACTAGATGAAGGATAAGGGAACTTCTGGTGTAAGGGTCATCTTCTGTTTCTTGTGTGTGCATTGGTTATATGGGTGTGTTCCACTTTGTGAAAAGCCACTGAGCTATATACTTTTGATTTGCTCACTCTTCTATATACATGTTGTATTGCAAAACAAATTTTTAAAAAGCAAAATTTGAAAAATGGAGCACTTGCTCCTTTAACCTGGATCCTAAAGTGGGGACATCAGTAACCTGGAGCCAGCCTCTAGCTTGCTTGGCATGAACATGTAGTATAAGAGAGAACTAAGCCTTTGTTTTTTTAAGTAGCTAGAAAATAATGCAGTCCTCTAAGCCTGCTAGCTGCCCTTTCAAATCTATTTTCCATCTCCCTGGATATACGAGGCTACATTTTTCAGTCCCTAATATTGGAGTAGAAAATCTGTATATAACTTTTGACTTACTCAAAACTTAGCCACTAATAGAATTCTGTTGACTAGAAGTCATTAATAATCTAAACAGTCTATTAACACATATTTTATGTGTTATATATTATATACTATGTTACAATAAAGTAAGCTAGAGAAAAGAAAATGTTATTAGGAAAATCATAAGAGAAAAATACATTTACTATGCATTAAGTGGAAGTAGATCATCATAAAGGTCTTCATCCTTATTGACTTCATGTTGAGTAGGCTGAGGAGGAGGAGGAAAAGAGGTTGTCTTGCCATTTCAGGGGTGGCAGCAGTTGAAGAAAATCTGCTTATAAGTGGACCCATGCAGTTCAACCCATGTTGTTCAAGGGCCAACTATTCTTGGGTCCCAGCCCAGACCAAATAAATCAGAGACTCTGGGGACGGAGCTCAGAAATTTGTGTGTTAACAAGTCCTCCAGGGAATTCCAATGCACACTCAAGTTTGAGAACCACTGGCTTCAAGGAGTCAGCAAACTTTCTTGGTAAAGGAACAGAGTGAATATTTTAGACTTTGTAGGTGGTAGTCTCCCTGGCAACTATTTTGTTCTGCCATTGCAGTGCAAAAGTAAATGCACGGGCATGGCCAGATTTGGCCTAAGGTGGACTCAGAGAATCAGGTAAACGCTTAAAGTATAAGTCAATGCCAGGCAAAACAATTTTCTTATTTTTGAGAAAGAGAGCGTCCCCTGCATCTCCCTCTTCCCTGTTATCAGTCTTAAAGTCTACTCTAGGCACACTGGAGTTCCCAGCTGACAATCCTTTATTCTCTGTGGCTGAACACTTCCCTCTAGATTCCTTACTTCATGCCCCTTAGATACTCTGCTCTCTGTGAAATTCTCTAATAAATGTCACTTAAGTATTAAAGTTTGATAATAGCTAATAGTGCCATCTCATGCAGAGGCATTAGCATTGTAATTTGGGGCAATACTTGGTTGCAGGGGGGGTACTGTGTCCCAGTATTGGCACGGGCCAATTGGTGGATAGATCTTTGCGGAGTAGGGGAAGGTTCCTGTTTCCCCGAAGTCACCTTCAGGAGACAGACTCTGCTTTCATGTAAATCCTAATTTGTCTGTTTGGGGCTCAGATTTTCCCAGAAGAAGAACAGGGATCTGCTGACTTTTAATCCTACCTGGGTTTAGATTACAAAGTGTCCATCTGGAACTGTTTGCAGCTTGTTCAGCCTCCTGCTTCCGAATTCCTATAGGAAGCCCCAGCTGAACATCCTGGCCATCCCTCCTTCCTCCAGGCCTGACCCCCTGGGCCGCGAGTGCCTGGCCCCTCAGGGACCAGAGAGGCCCATGTGGCTTTTCTCTCCTCTGTAAACTGAGATCAATTCCCACCATGCCTGTGTGAACACACCTGCTTTGGCACAGAGCCAAGGCAGGCAACCATCTTTCTTTCTCATAAGGGAGACTCAGGAGCAGGCCCTGTTCTCACTCCCATCTTGAATCCATTAGGAATCTTAGTAACAACTCAAAATGGGTTTAAACCAAATAGTGAATTTCCTGGCTCATTTAACTGAAAACTCTTAGAATAATTCTGGCTTAAAGCACAGTTTGATTCAGGGGCTGAAGCATGACCACAGGGCCTGGTTTCTCACTCAGCATCTAGCAGCTCTCTCTGTAGGCTCCGTTTTCCCACGAGCTGGCAAGACCACACAGCAAATCTAGCCTCCATCCTCCCACACTCACAGTGAAAAGAGCCAGTTGCTTCTCTCCCATCAAAAATCTCCTTACATCTCATTGGCTCCAAATGGGTCACATGCTGCCCTTAAGCCAATCCCCGGAAAGGTAAGTGCTGATTGGCTGGGTCTGATCCACGTGCTCTACCAGGGAGCCAGGATGGACGCGCTGTGGAAACAGAGAGGGAAAGAGCGGGAGGGATGTTTCAAGGAAATCAAAACCCAGCTGCCCTTACCGAGGGGAACTGGATGGATCTTAATGTACGTTCTCCCAGGATCTGACCCGGAGTCAAGTATTCAACTGCAAGTAGTTTATTTAAGAGATGACCTCAAGGGAGCAGGGAAGCAAGGTAAGAAAGGGGAGAGAGCCCGGAGGGAAAGGGTGTGTGATCAACAAGTCTCTGCAGGGAACTCTGGGAGGCAGTGTTAGAGGAACCGTCCTCACAGGGTTAACAAGAATTACATGCCGGAATTGCGTAAGATATTTGTCAGCTCCTGAATTCCAGCAGAACAGTGCCAGCCAATTTGAAGACCCCCACAGAGGAACCGAATCAGCATGACAGTGTAGTTTCCTCGTCTCCCTGTCCCATGACTCCACCCTGAACTCTTCAACCAATCAAAGATCCCCTCACCTCGGCCCTCTACAGACCCTTTACCTAGCTAGCGCCAAACTCCTCGGGGAGGCAGAGTTGAGGTTTCCCCCCATCTCCTCAATGGATGGCCTTACCCTGCAACCCGGTGTCTGGAATATTGACTTGCTGCAAGCACGGGACGACAAACCTGCTGTGGTTACAGAGGATGCCTCAGAGTTATCCTGACAGCGGTGAAAGGAAGCTGCAGTGTATACGCACTAACTCCTTGGCTGTCATTGATACGAACTTTGAAACTTTCAGCTGTTCTGTTTGCCAGCCTAGCTTGATCTTGGGGGGTGGTGGGGAGAGCGCCTGCCTTCAGGTAGAGGATTCGGAGGTGTTTGCAATAAGCAGCCCTCAGTGTGTAGGGGTGCTTGCCAAGGGGATGTGTATGGCATGCCACAGGATGCTGACAGCAAATGTCCTACACCCTTCCTCTATACAATCCACCAGGAGTCTTTTCCCATAGCAGGGACTGGGGCCTTCTCTGGCCCATCTAGGCAAGACACCATTCCCTCTTCTGACAACTGAAAGAGAATATCAAGTCCATAAACATAGAAATAAAATAGTGCCCAGAGCTCCTCTTAACATTAAACATACTCTATTTCACAGATACTGTCCCTGCAAAAGTAAGAAAAGTTTCGCAGGTACAGAGTCCTGGGCCACAGGCTAAAGCTGTCATTGGGCAGGTTGACTCATTGGGCAGGAACAGATAAGATGAGTTGGAGAAAACTCCACCAAAACCACGTGGAATAGGGTTGGGAAAGGGTAGATATCCAAACAGAACTCCAAGCTGTTACTGGGAGTGGAGTGAATGGAAGCTATACCACCCCAAACCCCCACAGATGTTGGCTGTAATGGCAACTCTTTTATTTGTTGATGTACCAAATATAGGCAACATCTATGAGTTCCCTAACATGAATGTGAAAATTTAGCATCTTTGCATTCCCTACTTCTACCCTCTCTTTCTCCTGTTATTTTATTCTTGAATTCTTCTATTAGTTACCTTTGTAACTTTAAAAAGAAAATGTTTATTTCTTTTTCTTGATTCATTTACCATAGTTTTTTTTTTCCTTTATTTTCAAACCCAACTACAACATAGTAAAAAAGTATTTTATTTTTTAAAGTATTGTATGGTCTCCTTGCTTGGTTCTTGGTATCTGGCTCTTATGATTTTTTTCCTTCAGAAAATTTTTTAAAAAGCTTTTTCTTCTTATTGTATACAGTAGAGAAATATACATTACATAAAAATGAGCAGATCCTTAATAACTTGGACACTTGAAGGATCTCACTGGTAAACTGTTTGGTCCTAATGTTACCGTAAAGCTTGGCACTTGTCCCCGAAGCCACATCAGAAGAATAAGAACAAGTGGTTTGGGAAGAAGGAAAGAGAAGTTTTATTACTTTGCAGCAAAGAAGGAGGATGGAGGCTCCTGTCTGAAATGCCATTGTCCTAATAATAAGCAGAAGTGCAGAGCTTTCAAAGGGTAGGTTCTCAGCTTCAGGCAATTGCTGCTCAACCCCAGTTGATGATTCTAACTGTCCCATCCCTGCTAAAGACAATCCCTTGACCTCCATCCAGGACCTCTCTCTGCCAGGTCCAGGTCTGGGCTGAGCCGTCTCCTGTAGCACAAAGAACAAAGACATTACCCTGCCCCTCCCAACCACTGGCCTGAGGCAGGGATGCAGGTTTTAGTTTTCAGAAAGGAGTGGAGGATGTTTTAAAAAGGCAAAATGTTTTTGCCATTTTTTTCCAGGCCATTCCCTCTGTCACATATTCCCCAGTGTCAATATTTCCCTTCCATATCTATGGGAGAAAGGGTGACTACTCTATTACACTAAGTCTTTTTTTTAATCTTTTTTAAATTGAGTTATTATAGTTGTACATATTTTGAGGGTACATGGGATATTTTGATACAAGTATACAATGTGTAATGATTAAGTCAGGATAACTGGGATATCTTTTCTTTGTGCTGGGGACATTACAATTCTTTCTTTCTTTGTGTTGGGAACATTACAATTCTCTTCTAGCTATTTTGAAATATACAATAAATTATTGTTAACTATAATTTCCCTCCTGTACGATCAAATACTAGAACTTATTCCTTCTAACTGTATTTTTGTACCCATTAACTTGCATTTAATGCAAAAATAGTTACAAATGCTCAAAGTCCTGGGGCAAAATGCTATGTCATTGTAACTATGTCTTCAAGCACAGAAGTGTCCAGATGTATTGCACATCTTCATTGCACTGAGCTACGTGGACAGCTGATTTCTCTTGAAAAAATAAAAGGTGATACTTTTTTTGTTTTTGAGACAGAGTCTTGCTCTGTTGCCCAGGGTAGGGTGCAGTGGCATCCTCATAGCTCACAGCAACCTCAAACTCTGGTGCTCAAGCAATCCTCCTACTTCAGCCTCCTGAGGAGCTCGGACTCCAGGCACATGCCACCATGTCTGGCTAATTTTTCCATATTTAGTAGGGACAGGGTCTCACTCTTGCTCAGGCTGGTCTTGAACTCCTGACCTCAAGCAACCTTCCCACCTCAGCCTCTCAGAGTGCTAGGATGGCAGGCGTGAGCCACTGTGCGCAGCAATATTTCAAAGAAAGAAAGGAAGAAAGAAAATGATGAAAGAATAATTCAAGTAGTTCTTCAGATAAAAAATAAGGAGTGATAGAAATAGCAAGACTCACACCTCTGTCAAAAAAGAAAAGTTCTGAGAAATATGAAAAAAAAGAAAGCAAGGATACTTAGAAAATAGAAGGTATAAATGAGAATAATGATAATGAGGCAAGGGGCCAAACTTCAGAATCAATTTTAAAAAGTGAAGAAAATAAGAAAATAAGTTCAAAGAGTCCAGGACATATGGTAATATTAGAACATACTAAAAGAGATCATTGTAGGCCATCACAAAGAGGAAGATAGGAGAAAATTCATGGAAGAAGCAAGGAAAAGGAGAGAGCTGGCTTAGACAAAAATAAAAAAAAGAAAAGGGACAAAGATTACAGAAGGAAAGAGATCTTGCCTTTTGAAAAGATGAATGAAGAAAAATTGAGAGAACATTTAGTTCGTTCTGAAACACAGCCAGGAGGAATGGAACCTCTTGAAGAGGAAGAAAGATGAAAAGGAAGAAAGATTGCAGAAACGAAGTGTCAAGAGTGAGAACGCATTAGAATAATTGGTGAACAGGAAGAAAGGGAACACTTAGAGAGAAATTGAAAGGCAAAAACTAGAGAGAGAATGGAATGGGAATGCATGGAAAGGAAACGCATTCGTGTTGAACAGGAACATCATAAGGAAGCTGAACAGTTTGCTCGAGAACGAGAGAACTCACAAGGCAACAACAGCGGCTTCGTTACGGACAGGAAAAAAGGAATTCTTTGGAATGCCCACGTGATGCAGATCATAGGTGAGATGATCCTTACTGGAGCAAGAACAAAAAGTTGTCTCTAGAGATAGATGCACGATTCAGCCACGGATCTGACTACTGTCGCCAACAGAACAGATTTAGCGACTTTGATCACAGAGAGAGGGCTTCCTGAGAGTTCGGCAGTAGGGTCTTCATCTTTTGAAAGGCAGGAATGCTTTGTTGGTCAAAGTGAAGGCAAACAGGTAAAATACAAGCTTTGAAAGGTATCCCCCAAATTTCATTGCTTCCAGAAGGAATGAGCCTCCACCACGAAGAAATGAACTTAGAGAATGAGACAGGCAAGGGATAGGTAGGGAGCGAGATGAAAGAACTGTGAGCATTCATGACAGGCCTGATATCACTCACCCTAGACATCCTCGGGAAAGACGGCCCGATTCTTCTAGACCAACTATCTGAAAAACTGAAGGAGGCATGGCCACTGGCAAATGGGAAATAAAAGTTGAAAGACCAGAGTGATCTGGGAGAGACGTATCAGGACACTGTGAGAGGCGCTGCCCCAGGGAGTCACAGTAATGCGTCGGTCCATGGAAGCAGAGAGGGAGACGGAGGAGTCATCACAGAGGAGCAAGGGGAGCACAGCACCATCCTGAAGAACGCCGTGTGGTTGAACACCATGGACGAGACCCAAGTGGACCAAGGAAAGAGTGGCACGGTCCTGCTTCCCAAGGGCCTAGCTATCATGAAGCAAGCCAAATGGGTGACACCCTGTGTCTGCAGCTCTTTGGCCAGGCCTAGGTCATTGGTCTACCTCTGCAGCTACAGTGTGGAATCAGCCACAGCCAAAAACACTTAGCCTGGGCATGGAGGAGTGGTGTTCCCACTAACGGCTGAGTAGGCAAAAAGAAACACATCCATTCCATGGACTCAGGACTTAAAGGGAAATTTATAGTCCTGAGGCTGCCCGAGGACTTCTTCCAGGCTCAGAGGCCAACTCCCTGCACAACTACTCTGGAAAATGATTGTCTCTTTTCGTCTCTGAGGGAAGAAGACAGAATCATGTATTCTGACCATCTAGTCTTTATTTCTCCTCCTGCCCTTTCAGTGGAGGTCACTGATGTCAGAGGCAGGTTGCTGGAGTTCTAGCTTCTACCCCATTGCCCTTCCACACCTTGCCTGTGCCTGACACACCTCAAGAGGGCAGAAGAACTCTCTGTGATTGTGACATTTGATCTAAGACCTGAAGGATGACAAAGGAGCAGTGGGAAGACCATTAATTATTGAGGGCCTGAGGTGAGAAGAAGCATGGGTTGTTGGAGGAAGGGAAGGAGGCCAGTGAGGCTGGATCAAGGCAGCCAGATGCAGGTAGGAAGGAGATGGGCTTGAATAGGGAGGCAGGAACCTGGCCATGCAGGGCCTGGTGGGCTCGGGAAGGAGTCTGGAGTCTTTTCTACTTACGGTGGAGAGTCATTGAAGGGTTTCAAAATACCATGATCTAGTCTAGCTTTCAAGAAGTTCCCCTTTCTTACTATGGAGAGAATGAATTGGAAAGCATAGACTGGGAAAGAAGAGACAAATTGGGAAACAATTGATGACGGGGGCTGGGATGAGGATAATGGCAGTGGGGCTGTTGATAAGACAGCCGGGGAGGTTAGAACTGGCAGAATTTGGAGGGGTGGTGAGATAAGGAAGAACGAAGGATGACCTTGAGGTTTCTTGCTGGGGCTGCTGGATCAACATCCACTGCTGAAATGGAGAAGCCTAGAGCAGGGACATGGGGAAGGAGAGATTTAGGGGAAACATCAAGACATTTTCAGATTTACTGGGATGTTTATGAGACATTTGGATGGAGATATCAAGTAAACAATTGGACCCAGAAGAATTTGGAACGCTAGGAAAGGTGTGGGTTGTATATGTGACTCTGAAGGTCATGAGATTTAACACTAAGGAATGGGAAAGATCTCCTTGGGAGAAAATGAAGTCAGGGAAGACGAAGGAGCCAAGGCCACACTCCGAGGAAGAGTTGAGAATGAAGCCAAAGTGGAGGATGTTCCATGGAAGGAAGAGCAAATGGAAAGTGAAAGCGTGTAACCATGTGTTGTAGAACACAGATTGTGGTTCTCAAACAATTATCACAATCAGCTGGAGGGCTTGTAAAGCCCATATTTCTGGGCCCAGAGTTTCTGGCTCAGTAAGTCTGGGTGATGCCCAAGAATTTGAATTTCTAACACATTCCCAGGTGATGCTGATGCAGCTGCCCTGAGGACCATACTTTGAGGACCACCCTCAGAATGAACACTTTCAATATGCTTGTCTATGAACAGGAATCAGAGAACTGAGTGGGGAGTGGGGATACGGGAGAAATTTTAAAGATGAAAGGTAACAGCAGACGTGCTCACTGATGGACGCGATCTGGTCGAGTAGGAGAGATGGATGAGGCAGAGGGAAAGGGGATAAGTGAAGGGACAAAGTCCTTGATCATTCAAAAGGGAACTGTACTTGAAGCATCACAAAGGCTTTGGCTTCCAACGGGAAGATGGGCATTTTATTTATCCACAGCGGCTGGTGTGCACAGGTCTAGAGGATTAGAGGTGGGAGACTGAGAAAGCTTCCATCAGGGAGCTTTCATATTCTCAATAGAGAATAGAGAGGTCATCTGGAAGCTTCTGTAATCTTGTTCTCAAGGAAGAATGAAGGGAGGTGGAGAAAACCATGGGGAGATTTGAGGCAAGGGGAAAAGTCTAGGAACTGGTTGTCTTGGGGAGCGGGAAGCCAAATTTTCCAGACCAGAGTAATAGAACTTTTTGTGATTACAAAAATGTTCTACAGTCTGTGCTGTCTAATACAGTATCCACCAGTCACATGGGACTGCTTATATTTAAACTAATTACAATTAAATAAAAACAGAAATGTAGTTTCTTGGTCTCACTAGTTACATCTCAGGTATCAATTCTTAGAGAACATAGTTGGCTGGGGCACTGTGTTGAGTCTGTGCTTGAGGTTCATGAAATCAGCCAGCCGTCGTTTGTAGTTTTTCTCCGGCAATACTCACCAGCTCAGAGACAGGCCCAGAAAGGGTGGTGTCACAGGCTTTTCAGGTAGGATTTTTCCAGACAAGAATGACAAAAGGAGAGAGAGCCAGAGCATCCTAGGTATTGGGGAAGGAGAGATTATGATGCTAGGCTGGAAAATCCTATACTAGGAATGAACAGTGACGTCATGAGGGGTCTGTCTCGTGTAAAAATGACCCTTCCAGAACAAAACATTGATCTTACCTTTCCTATAAACTCTATCTCAGGGATTAAGTTATTGATGAGGGGAAGTTTCTCTTTATTATATAAGTATTCTAGCTAATGAAGAAGAAATGATAGAATTAGAACATTGGCAATCTATAAATCCTAATGAAATAATAGACATTCCAATGGTCATAACGGGCTAAACACAAAAAAAGGGGGACAAGACATTCGAAGCCTTCTGATGGAAGGACTCAACACTACCTGACACATCTTTACCAAAAAATCAACCCTGAGTCTTATCAAGCTTCTAGATCTAACAACCAGTTTTGGAAAATACAAGGGACTAAGGAACATGCTAGCACCAGAGATACAGAATCAGTGGAATACAGACTGTGAGGAAGCCCACTGGATAAATAACCTGGTTTCTTCAACAAGTGAATTGCAAGGGAAAAGCAGAGATGGAGGGGGAACCTGAAAGAGATTTATGACACGCAACAGAGCTGGTATTGCGGTTATGTATTTTAGGAATACAAACTGAAATATTAACTGATGAAATTATGTACCTGGAATGTATTTCAAGATAATCCCAGTGGAGGGAGCCATTTGATGATTATTGTAGCTGGTGGTGGGTGCTTGGGGCTTCATGATACTATTCCACTTTACGTATATTTGAAACTTTTCATAATAAAAAGTTAAAATAAAAATAACTCTTCCTACACTAGATACTCTTTCCAGATGGGAGCCTGCCTCTCTCCTTTTCATAGCCAACCTTCCTGAAGGAATTATGTCTGCCGTTTTTTCATGTCTTTACCTTCCATTCATGGCTCTACCCACTGCAGTCTTGAATCTGCCTGTGTTCCTTCCCCAGAACCGTTCAGGCTAAGGTCCCCAGGACCTCTACAGCCAGGGGACACTTTTCCACCCTCAACTCCCTTGGCACCCTTTCGTTTCCCAACTCTCTCCAAACCAAGACAGCTGGAGTCTCACATCTGGGCTGGCCACATCCTGGCGTGATGGTCTTACAGGAGAACCTCTCTAAGTCTCCATCTCCCCATCTCTAAAATGACGATAATAGTTGTATCTACCAGTCCTGGGTGCCTATTGTTGTGTAACAATCTACCCCAAAGCTTGGAGGTTAAAACACTACTTGTTATCTATCATGGTTCTAGGGGGTTAATGGCCTCAGCTGGGCAGCTGTCACTTGGCTCATGCAATTACAGTCAGATGGTGCCAGAGGCTGGGATCATCTTCACTCACATGCCTGGCCCTAGACTAGGGTGGCTGGAGCAGCTAGAGCTGGTCAGACATCGCTCCCTTTCCATGTAGCCTCTCCCTGTAGCTCACTTGGGCTTTCTCTCAGGGTACTTGGACTTCTTACATGACCACTGGCTTCCCCCAGAGTGAGCACTCAGAGAGATGGGACGTGTAAATTTCTGATCTCTCACAGCCTAAAACCTGACACAGCATCACTGGCACCATAATCTATTGGTCAAAGCTGTCGTAGAACCTGCCAAGGTTGAAAAGGAGGGGACGGTGAAGTACCAAGGAGAAAGTCTCAAAGTCATTCAACTGTGAATAAACCCTACTCTCTATTATAAAAGCCCACACACTCTTTCTCTCTCTTCTTCCTCCAGCATCCTCTACATCAGGCTTTATCAAAATATTAATGTCTTAGATGCTCATTTGGCTGCAAGAAATAGCACTGGCTTAAACAATAGAGGATATTTTTCTTCGTTATAAGGAATATAAAAATGGACAGTTTCAGACATTGTTTCAGTTGTTCAAGTATGCCCTCAAAGGCCCAGACTCTTCCCTTCTGTACTGCCAACTTTGGCAACTGGGCTTTCATTGGCATGCTGGCATCCTCATTGTCACAAAATGGCTGCCACATCTCCAAACATCACATCCAAGCAGGGTTCTGCTTATGACTCATTGGCTGAAACTGTCACATGATATGACTTGCTGAAAGGGAGGATGGAAGAAAGAACATTGAACTGGGTACACTACTGTGTCAAATAAAATTAGAGTTCTGTTGTCAAAAAAAAGTAGGGAACGGATACTTAATAGGCAAAAAACTGCTTGACACTTTATGTTAGCCACAGGGGATTGCTCAGTACTTGGTCCATAGTAGATCTACAACAATGTTTGAGGGTTGGTGGTCATTGGTGATTGGGAAGTCAGGACTCAAAACTCAACTCCTCTGAAGAAACTTCCTCACCTTTCACACTGCAATAGAATTAACAGTTACCTCCTCTGCACAACAATACCCAATACAGGCTTTTACCAAAGTGCTTGGAGGACATCAGGACTCTTTTTAAATTTAATTTTATATTTTTTAGAGACAGGGTCTCACCCTGTTGCCCAGGTTGAAGTGCAGTGGCCTGATCATAGCTCACTGTAACCTCAAACTCCTTGGCTCAAGCGATCCTTCTGCCCCTCAAAGTGCTGGGATTACAGGTGTGAGCCACTGTGTCTGACCTTGGACTCTTTTTAATGTCCCTTTCTGTCTCCTTCTACTAGATTGTGACCCTTTGAGGCCAGGAACCAAGATTTGTTTACCTTTTGGGTCCCTATCACCTAACACAGGTTGGGGGAATGGATGTGATTTGAGTTATAGGTTTGGGGAAAGTTTTGGTTAGTAGACGATCTACATAGGAAAAGTGAAGGAAGCCACAGAGAGAGAAAATAAAACATAAGAAACATTCAGAGACAGTCACAAAATTCTCCTGAAAAATAGGCATAACAGGGTCATTGGTTAGCAAGTAGATTTACTTGTGCTGAATAAAGAGAGAGCTAGAAATAAAAACCACAGAAGGTGATTAAAGAGAATCAAAACTAGGAGGAGGAAAGCACAAAAAGAAAGGAGAGAGGGAAAGAGAGGAAGGGATGATGGGTGTATTCATTTCCTCCGGTTGCTGTAACAAATGACCACAAAAGTAGTGAGTTAAAACAACAAATTTATTCTCTCACAGTTCTGAAGGCCAGAAGTTCAAAATCAGTATCCCTGGGCTAAAATCGAGGTGTTGCTGATCAAGGCCAAGCTCCCTGTGGACACTGTTGGGGAGAATCCATTCCTGCCTCTTGCAGGTTCTGGTGGCTGCCGGCATTTCTTGGCTTGTGGCCGCATCACTCCAATCTCTGTCTCCATGGTCTCATGGCCTCCTCTTCTTCTGTCTGTGTAATCTCCCCCTGTCTCTATTTATTACTTTTAATTGACACATAATAATTGTACATATTTACAAGGTGCGGTGTGGTATTTCAATACATATATACAATGTGTAATGCTCAAATCAGGTAATTAACATATCCATTACCTCAAACATGTATCATTTCTTTGCATTAGCAACATTCAAAATTGGCTCTTCTAGCTATTTGAAAATATACAATAAATTGTTTATTGTAGTAACGCTATACTGCTATACACTAGAACTTATTCTTCCTATCTATCTATACTTTTGAATTCCTTAACCAACTTCTGGCTATCTCCCCAAGCCCCCACCCTTCCCAGTCTCTGGTAACTACCATTCTACTCTCTGCTTCTATGAGATCAACTTTAAATTGAAACTGTCACTTATGAATGAGAGCATGCGGTGTTCATCTTTCTGTGCCTGGCTTAGTTCACTTAATATAATGTCCTCTAAGCTCATTCATGTTGCTGCAAATGACAGAATTTCATTTTTATGGCTAAATTGTATTCCATTGCGCATATATACCTGTTTCTCTCTTATAAGGACATTTATAATGGCATTTAGCCCCACCCCAGACAATCCAGGCTAAACTCCTCGTAGCAAAAATCCTTAGTTTAATTACATCTGCAAAGACCTTTGTTCCAAATAAGGTAAGATTCACATTTCCAGGAATCAGGACATGGGTATCTTTCGGGGGTGATGGGTGCATTTTTCAGCCCACCGCAGTGGAGAGAGCAGGGAGGAAGATCAGCCTCTCTTTTAGAACCGTGCTGCCCCCAAATCATTTTTCTGACACCAACTGCAGGGTTTTAGCTCCACGGAGGCATCACCCATTCCCTCCTGCGGTGGCCGTGAGGATGCGCCACCCCCCGTCTCTGACTGCAGGGAATCTGAGGGACCTGGGGCCCCAGCGACTGCGCTCTGAAGGACGTCTTCGTGCAGGGGTGAGCCCGGGCTTCCCATGGGCAGCTCCAGCCAGTGGCTGAGAAGAGTAGGGCGCCCAGGTAGGCCCATCATGGGACCCTCTGCCAGGTGGCAGGCCTTGCCAAACCTGCCTTAGAACTGCTCTGCAGACTAGCATGCTTCCCCCAGTCTCCCTTCCTGCCTTCCTGCCCTTAGCTGGTCACCGGAGCCGGCCCTCCTTTGCAGTCTCACAGCTCTCAAACCTTCTCCTGGCTCCCTCTCTGTTTCTCCCGCAGACATTCCCCCTAATAAATTTCTTGCATGTCTAATCCCTTCCTGGCATCTGCTTCTTAGACAATCTAGACTAACACATGTTACCTACTTAATACTTATTTTTAACTCAACTCATCACTCAATAAATGTGCTTAAGAAAGAAATTTTACATTGCTACTAGAAATGGGGAGCCAATATCACTCGCCATACACAGAGGAAAAGCTGAAAAGACATAGATATAGACCAACAAAATGATATTAAATTTTAGCCAGATGCTCATTGCTTACCTACCAAAGAATCTGAGGTTGGTTTGCTCTTTACAGGGAGGTTAGCTAGTGTTAGGAAGGTGTTACAAACCTATTAGCACCAAGCTAAGACCTTCTATATCTAATCGGAAGGATCAAAAGAATTAAAGAGAGAATAACTTTCTCATTTGGGGCTTCCACGTTAACATTTACCCCTCAAACAGGAAATACCCCTCAAACAGCACATAGCCGTGCACACGGTTGAAAGGCAATAATGAGTTAATTGTTGAGAAAAGCTTGTGGTCGGAAAATTATTGCAATATTCGTTTGTGTTTTGTTCTAATAGTAATTTTTCTTCCATCAGTACCAATCAGACAGCTGTTCCTTCTTGCTTTCTGATCTTTAGGGGTCTACTCTGAGACAGCAAGGCCTTTTGAAGGCACTTCTCTTGCAGTCTTTAAAGAAAGCAAAGTTGACGAGTGAGGAAGAGAGAGGTACAGGCACAGGACCGTGGTGGGAGGGAAGGCAGGTCGCTCATGCTGGGGAGGGCAGAGGCTCAGGATCCAGAGAGCAGTGAGGACCCTCATGCCCCTCCCTGGGGACAGGGTTTAAAGCTCAGCGGGGAGAAGGTGGCTGCGTGGCAAACTCGCCACTCTGGATGGAACCGTGGAGTCAGATTAAAGAAAATGCAATCACGTGACATTATCCACACACCGAGTTTGTGGACCTGGATTCACACACACCTATAAGCATCTTAAGCATCTTAAACAATTCTTCAAATGATAATCTACTCACTCCCAAGCTGTCAATTTTCATTTATATTTTTATGGTACCCTAAATGGTACCATAATTTGTTGTTTCACATGTGTATCCTTAATTTACAGAACCATACCCTCCGCCTCCTGAGAGTAAGCTAGAAAGTTATTGTGGCCTGGTGGCCTCTGCAGAGCCAGTGTGTAATTCATTGGAAAAGGTCACACTGTCTTTTCCATGAGTCACTGGGAGAGCACAGAAATGAGCAAGTGTCATTTTAATAGGTATTTAGTTGATGGCAAGTAAGAAAGCACAATTCCAACTGAATTAAGAGAGAGAGAAAGAGACAGAGAGGAGAGAGAGAAGGGAGAGAAAGAAGAGAGAGAGAAGAATTTATTCAGCCACTCCAGGGGTAAATTCTGCTTCAGGCAGGGCTGGATCTGGCACTGTCTTGAGGCCCCAGTCCTGCTCTCTCCATCTCTTGGCTTGGCTTTCCTCTGTTGACATCATCCTTAGGCAGCTGCTGGTGGCAAAGGTGGATGCCTGCTCCAGGCTTATGTTAATATCCCATCCTCTCCTCAGAGGAAAGGGAATCTCCACAACAGCTAATCCACAGAGCTGGTTCTGTTTGGGTCTCGCATCTGCCCTGGAAGCAATCACCATGGCCAAGTTGGCAGAAGGCTCTAATTAGCTGGATTAAATGCCCACTTCCCACAGGCAGGGTGAAGTCAGCCTGTCTAGAACTGCATGGGCTGAGAGTAGGGAAGGAGCAATTCAAGAAAACAAGAGTTCAGTCACTGGAATCGAGGAAATGAATGCCAGAGGGCAGGTGAAAACACCAGGTGTCTTCCTCAGGTAGACTCTTCCTTTCCCATCCTTCCCCAGACACAGGTGCGTGCGGAGCGGGCAGAGCTTGTTAGCATGGAGGAGACACCGAGCTCTTGTTCTTGGAAAATTCCAAGTGTGTTTACAGATTGAGTAACCTCAGGCGAGGGGGTCCCCCACCTGGCACATCCCAGGAAGACTGGGGGCCTCTGCCAGTTCCTGCTGGACTCAGGTTGCACATTCTTAGCATGCTGCTGCAGCCCTAATGAGGGGCTAAGAGCAGAGGCCCTTACCTTTCTAAGATTTTTTTTCTCACTTGTAAAATCGAAATAAAAAGAGTATTTCTATTCCACAAAGGGTTGCTTAGTGACAAATGTGTCCAGAGCATGTGACCAGTGGCTAGATCATAGAAGGCCCTCAAATGACATTGGTCATTGATATTTGAAAGGTAGGATGATGCTTCCTACAAGCACAGTTACAATTATGATCCTTTTCGATTCCCCTAGTAACCCCTAGGTAGGTAGAAGGACACATTATTGTACCATTTTAGGGATGAAGACACTGCAGCTCAGAGAGTTTAAATGGTTTTGTCACATCAATAGACACGGCAGAACCACTTGTCGGTGGCAGAGCCAGATTTCAAAGCCAAGGCACTGGCTTCTCAGTGCCACTGCCCGGTCACCTCCCCATCACATGCTGATCAGGAACATCCGTGGGGTGCCTAGGGCAGCTTTCTAGAACAATATAGCTTCTTCATTCCAGTCATTTCTAGTCTAGAACCACATTGTCCAATAGAAATACAGTGTGAACCACAGATGTAATATTAAATTTCCTAGTAGCCACATAAAAAGTAAAAAAAAAAAAAAAAAAAAGCCAGGCACAGTGGTGTGCTCCTGTAGTCCCAGCTACTCAGGAGGCTAAGGTGGGGCTGAGGTGGGAGGATTCCTTGAGCACAGGAGATCAAGGCTGCAGTGCGCCATGATCACGCCTGTCATTATCCACTGCACTCTAGCCTGGACAACATAGTGAGATCCTGTCTCTAAAATAAAAATTGTTTTAAATTAAAGTAAAAAAATCGATTTTAATAACATATTTTATTTAACTTGATATATTCAAAATACTATCACTTCACGTAAGTCAATATACAAAACTATTAATAAGATATTTTATATTCTTTTTTCATATTAAGTCTGAAATCTGGTGTGTACTTTACACTTACAGCACATCTTGATTCAGACTGCCCACCTGACAAGTGCTGGTAGCCCATAGTCGCATGTGACCATCCAGGTCCCCATCTGGGACAGTGCAGGACTCAAGGCAGATTATTCAGGGCACCAGAAAAGCAGGAGCACAAAAGAGAGGGGCTGAGAAGAGAGAAAGAGAGAGATTCTGCTTTAATGAATTTAACCAGCACCTTGCAAATTAGTCTAGAAAGAAGAGATTTAAGATGATATCGCGTGGTTTAGTATTATTTTTATTTTGAATTATGGCAGGGTGGGGATGATGAGACCTTGTTCTTGATTGGGAGACAGCTGATGGCCTTAATCTATCCTGGGACAAGGCCAATTGCAGAATTGATGACCCAAGATGTGGCAGCAAAGCCCAGCTAGTTGAATCAGGAAAGGAATTTATTAAAGGATAATAAGTAGCTCGTGGATTCTCAGGAGACAAGAGAATTGGCCTTGGAAGGAAGCAGCATGAATTGACACTCAAATTAAAGTACAGGTCTGCCCTGCGGGGGCTCCGTCGCTGCCATCTTTGGCAGTCTCTGGCCAGCTGCCTCAGTAGCTACCTACCACCCTCGCTGAGCAAGGGCTCAACCACCAGGACCCTGACCACGGCACTCTCTGAACTTCGGATGTCTCTCCATCGCCCTTGCCACAGTGGACGCTGAGGGCTCCTTCTGGTTCATGTCGACACTTCTAAATGGAGTCTCTGGGTATATGCCAGTCATAGAACCTGGTCACATGCTTGCACCCTGGAAGCATGGAGTCCAGGAAAGCAATTTTCTATTGCCTAAACGTAAAGGTGTGCAAAAGCTTTCCATAGGCATGATGTGTGCTCACTACACAACCTGGTTTGGTTTTCTCTTTTAAAAATTGCTGTGACAAGACTGGGCATAGTGGCTCATGCCTATAATCCTAGCACTCTGGGAGGCCAAAGTGGGAGAATCCCTTGACACCAGGAGTTCGAGACCAGCCTGAGCAAGAGCAAGAACCTGTCTCTGCTAAAAATAGAAAAATTAGCTGGGCATGGTGGTGCAGACCTGTAGTCCCAGCTACTCGGGAGGCTGAGACAGGAGGATCACTTGAGCCCAGGAGTTTGAGGTTGCAGTGAGCTATAATGACGCCACTGCACTCTACCTGGGGCGACAGAGTGAGACTCTGTCTCAAAAAAAAAAATATTGTGACAATCAACAAAATGAAAAAGCAACTCTTGGAACAGGAAAAAATGTTTGCAAATCATATATCCAATAAGGGTATATCCAAAATACATAAGGAACTCATGTAACTCAATAGCAAAAAAACAAATAACCTGATTAAAAAATAGGCAAAGGACATGAATGGACATTTTTCCAAAGAAGACACACAAATTGGCTGATAGGTACATGAAAAGGTACTCAACATCACTAATCATCAGGGAAATGCAAAATAAAACCACAAGATATCACCTCATAACCATTAGGATGGCTATTATCAGAAATGCAAATGGTAACAGGTGTTGGCAAGGATGCAGAGAAAAGTCAACCCTTAGACATCGTTGGTGGGAATGTAAATTGGTACAGCGATATGAAAAACAGTATAGAAATCTCTCAAAAAAATAGAAATAGAACTGCCACGTAATCCAGCAATCCTACTTCTGGGTGCATATCCAAAGGAAATAAAATCACTATCTCGAAGAAGATATCTGCATTCCCACGTTCACTGCAGCATTATTAGCAATAGCAAAGAAATGAAAACAATCTAAGTGTCCGTTCACAGATGAATGGATAAAGAAAATGTGATATATATATATTATATATAATAGGATGTTATTCGGCCTTATAAAAGAAGAAAATCCTGCCATTTTCAACAACATGCGTGAACCTGGAGGACATTACGCTAAATGAAATAAGCCAGGGGCAGAAAGACAGATATTGTAAGATATCACTTATATGTAGAATCTAAAAAAGCCAAACTCATGGAAACAGAGAGTAGAATGGTGGTTACCAGGGGCATGAGGTGGGGGAAAGGGAGAGACGTTGGTCAAGGGATACAAACTTACAGCTATAAGATGAATAAGTTCTGGAGACCTGATGTGAGCATGACGACTATAGTTAATAATAATGTATCGTATACTTGTTTGTTAAGAGAGGAGTAAGTATTCTTGCCACCCACATACACAAGGGTAACTATGTGAGGTGATGGTATGTTAATTAGCTTGATCATGGTAATCATTTCACCACGTAGATGTATATCAAAGCATCACCTTGCATACCTTGAATATATATTTTTTGTCAATTATACCTCAATAAAGCTAAAAAATTGTGAAATATATAGATAAGAGTGTATATAAGATGTATACAGAGTGAAATAAGAAAAATTACTCTTATTTTTCTGGTTCACAAATCCAGCATTACCGGTACTTCAGAACCCCTGCCCTGTTTGTACCTCCTTGGTGTTATGGATATATAATAGTTGTACATACTTTGGGGATGCATGTTATATTTTGATGCATGTATACAATATGTAACGATCAAATCAAGGTAATTGAGGTATCCATCACCTCACACACTGGCCCTTTCTTTGTGTGGGGAACCTCCTTGTTTTATCCCCATTTCTCTCCCCCAGCGGTCACCACTATCCTGACTTTCATATTAGTCATTTTCTTACTGTGCGTAAGGATTTTTTTTAATTATTAATTTTGAGATAATATAAATTTGCATGCAGTTGTGTGCCCTCCAAAATCTTACAAACCCTTAACTACTAGCGATCACTAATTTTTTCTCCATTTTTATAATTTTATCATTTCAAGAATGTTATAAAAATGGAATCGTAAAATATATAAACTTTGGGATTGACATTTTTCACTCCACATAATTCTCTTGAGATTCTTCCAACCTGTTGCTTGTCACCTAACAGTTTTAACATATATGTTTGTATTCCTAAATAACATATTGTTTTATCTGTTTTAAAAAATAATTTGAGGCTGAGCATGGTGGCTCATGCCTGTAATCCTGGCACTCTGGAAGGGCAAGGCAGAAGGATCGCTTGAGCTCAGGAGTTGGAGACCAGCCTGAGCAAGAGTGAGACCCCCTCATCTCTACTAAAAATAAGAAAAAATTAGCTGAGCAACTGAAAATAGAAAAAATTAGCTGGAGGTGGCGCACGTCTGTAGTCCCAGTTACTTGGGAGGTTGAGGCAGGAGGATCGCTTGAGCCCAGGAGTTTGAGGTTGCTGTGAGCTAGACTTACACCACAGCACTCTAGCCCAGGCAACAGTGCGAGACTCTGTCTCAAAAAAAAAAAAATCTGAGTCTTATACAATTTTTCTGTAATTTGTTTTTTTCATTCAACTATGTTTGTGATTGTGTTGCTTTATTGATGTGTGTGGCTGTGGGCCCCATTCATTTTCTTTGTATGACTTTTATTCAATTTATTCACCTAATTAGTTATTTATAGGTATTTGGGTTGTGTCTGTTTTTAGGTTGGATTTTTATTTTTTTGAGTATAATGAATGCTACTACTATGAGTATGCTTGTCTGTGACTCACAGTGCATAAGTGTAAGACTTTTTCTAGATTAGCAATGTGGAGTGGAATTTCTGGCTCCTTTTAATATGTGTATGTTCCATTTTACTAGATAAAGTCAAACTCTTTGCAAAATATTTGATTCCATCCACACACTCATTAGCATTGTGTGAATGGTCTCATTGCTTGATATCCTCACCAATACTTGGTATATTCAGACTTTTGAAATTTTGCCAGTCTGATATGAAACAGTATTTCATCTTCATTTTAATTTCCATTTTCCTGTTTATGAATGAGATTGAACAACTTTTTATATGTTGGTGGCCATTCATATTTTCTCTTCCTGGAAGTGTCTTTTCTTGCCTTTTGCCATTTTTCTATTGAGTTTGTCTTTTTCTTATTGATTCGTAAGAGTTCTTTATATACTCTAGATTCTAATCATCTGTAACATAAATATGTTACAAAAAGTTTTCTCAGTTTGTTGCTTAGCCTGTCATTCTCCTTACTGTGTGTTTGGATAAATAGACATTCTTAATTTTTCTGCAGTCATATTTATCAAATCTTTTCTTTTATGGTTTGCTTTTGGGTTTTATTTAAGAAATTCTTCTGTATCCTGTGGTCATAAAGATATTCTTCTGTATACATACGTATGTGTATTCACACACATTTAGATGTTTAATGCACCAGAAATTGCTATGTGTGTGCATTATTCAATCTCCCTTGTTTTTCTTCAACTGGATAACCACTTGCTCCAGTTCCATGGATTGAATACCACATCTCTCCCCATTGCTCTGCAATGCCCTCTCCCATAAGGCAAATGTATGCATCTGTGTATGGGGCTGTTTCGGCGCTCTGTTAGGTACTGTGCTCTCTGTATACCAATGCCACACCATGTTAATTACCATTGGTATCCCACAGATCAAGTCTGCACACCTTGTCATTCTTCAGGAGTGTTTTGACTCTTTTTTCACATGAACTTTAGAACAAGTTTATCAGATCCCACAAAAAAGACCTTTTGTCAAGTATTTTAAAGAATTGTATTAAATATACAGATGAATTTGGGGATTTGGAGCCTCTTCTTTATTCTGAATCGTTTGATCCATTTGTATGGTAAATCTTTCCACTGACTAGTGTCTTCTTTAATGTCTTCGGATAAAGTTTTCTTTTTTTCTTTTTTTCTTTTTTTTTTTTTGAGACAGAGTCTCACAGTGTTGCCCAGGCTAGAGTGTCGTGGTGTCAGCCTAGCTCACAGCAACCTCAGACTCCTGGGCTCAAGCGATCCTCCTGCCTCAGCCTCCCGAGTAGCTGGGGACTACAGGCATGCACCACAATGCCCGGCTAATTTTTTCTATATATTTTTAGTTGTCCAATTAATTTCTTTCTAATTTTAGTAGAGACAGGGTCTCGCTCTTGCTCAGGCTGGTTTCGAACTCCTGGGCTCAAACAATCCGCCCGCCTCGGCCTCCCAGAGTGCTAGGATTACAGGCGTTAGCCACCGCACCCGGCCGGATAAAGTTTTCTAATTTCATTCACAAAGAACATGCACAATATTTTTAAAAATTTTTTGCAAAGCGCTTTGTACTTTTGTTGCTGTTGTAAATCAATTTTTCATTAGACCTTTTATTTTTCTAACTGTTGCTGGCATGTAGAACTGTAGTTGACACATACACACATTCAGACACACAGATTTTTTTATACAGTAACCTTGCTAAACTCTTATTAATTCTAATGATTTATCTATAGATTCTTTTAAGTTTTCCACATAGACAATAATACTGACTACAAATAATAATGATAGTTTTGTTTTGTCCTTTAAAATCCTTATGCCTTTATTTCTTCTTTTTCTTTTTTTCGGGGGGGTGGCTTATTGTACCTGTAAGAAAGCGGATCAAACGCTGAATGAGATGGTGACAGCAGACAGTCTTGTCTTCTTCATGGATGCTGGGTCCACAGGTGAATTCAGTTTGTAAAAATGTATCAAGCTGTGTTTTTCTGATTTGTCCATGTTTCTAATACTGTACTGTACTTCAATAAAGAGTTAACATTTTTTCCTTTGGAATATTTTCCCAACATCCTAACCTCTCCTGATAGCCATATGCTCTTAGGATGCCACCAAGCAGGTTTGTACCTGTCTATTTTCAACCTGACTTTACATTACTGTAGAGAAGAAGTCTTAAGTGAGAACACAGATGGCTGCTTTCAAGAATTTGAGAGCGGGAGGGAGGACAGAATAAGATGGGAGATGGAAAAGCAGGAAAGCAGATTTCCGCAAAGCAGAAAGAAAAGCTTTCTAATATCACTGCTGTCTAACCAGAGACTAGGCTGCTTTTTGAGATAGTGAGCTTCCCAGAACTGGAATTAAATTCAAGCAGGGCTGAATACAGACCTATCAAGGATACCATACAGGCCCCTCACGCCCCAAATTGGGTGGAGTGTGGACCATATGTCTCTTGTCTCTTTCAACTTCAGGCTTGAGATTTTTAAAGATTTGGGTTCATTTTTTATCCTTTCATAATACTTAGAAATAATAGAGAAAAGTCAACAAAGACAAAAGCTGGTTCTTTACATATGTTAACAGTATCGATAACCCCCTATCAATTCTGATCAAGAAAAAAAGAGAGAGAGAGAGAGAAAACACATTAAAATTCCTTTCTCCCAAAGAAACAC
Source organism: Avahi laniger (assembly GCA_963575035.1). Taxonomy (NCBI): domain Eukaryota; kingdom Metazoa; phylum Chordata; class Mammalia; order Primates; family Indriidae; genus Avahi; species Avahi laniger. The sequence goes on from CAUYSK010009340.1 coordinate 34,389, forward strand.
TTAGCAAATACAGCAGGTGGGCGCCCAACAATCATGGAATAAAAGTGTAGTTATCTCCGTTAGTTTTCATCCCTAAACCCATAAACGTTGTGTTGCTTTTGAGATTTCTAGCCTTTTATCCCACCATTCTATAAGTTTTTCAAATAACGGAAATAGACAAAGTTGTCCAGGAACTCATTGATTTGACATCAGGCAAAAGAAAAAAAAAAAAAACCTTTATTAGTGGGGATGACTGTCTCTTTTATAAAATAAGGAATTTTGAAGAAGTGAAGTTTTGAAGATTTTTAGAGATGGGGGAATAATTCTGTGATTTCTTAGGTTTACTTTATTTTTCACTCTTTCATTCAACCCAAGTTTCTTCTTTCTAGCAAATCTCGTTTGTTGGCAGATAAAAATACATGTGCAGAGTCTCCCAGAAGCTGCGCCATCAGCCTCACAGACAAGAAAGAAGCCTCGTTTTCTTGCGCCGCTACAGAAATGTGTTCCTTCTCCTCCTCCTCCGACTCACCGGGATCAAAGTCTTTTTCATCCTTAGTTGGTTTTCCTCAGCGAAAATCTGGAGTCCAGAGTTCAGTCCAGAGAGGGTGACTCCCCCCGAAGGCCGACTCGGAGGCATGGCGCTCCTGTCCCCTTCGCAGCCCCGGGAGAGCTGCGCCCGGGCTGCGCGCTCGGAGAGAGTACTCCAGCCACGCCAAGAAATCCGTTACCAGGCTGCTGTGTCCCCAAGGGCCATTCCAAGGCGGAAGAGGACAGGGAAAACCGCTGTGTAGATTCCCGGGTCCCGTGGGCTGGGCGCGCGGCGGGTCAGGTTACAGACAGGTGAGGCTGGCTGTTGGGTGAGCTGCGGGCGCCAAGGCACCCCGGGCCAGACACGCCCCCGCAGCCCCCAGCAGCTGGCACGTGTCTGATTACGTCCTGGAGGAGGGCGACCGCTGCGACCCAGGAGGCTGTGCTGGTTGTCTTGGGCACACCGGAACGGGGCCTTGGGAAGGGCAGCGCGATCCCCAACGTGGGCACATTTGTTTTAGAAACTTGGCATCTTTTACCAAACTCCCCTTACTTCTCTCCCTCTCCCCTCCAGGCATGGATAGGAAAAGACAAAAATAAAAAAAATACAAAGCTTTCCAGCCACATCCCCGGTAGGTGCGGCGAGAAGGTGTAGTCAATCTTCACTTTACTGGCTTCCTGGAAAGGTATTTCCCAGACCCAGAATTTGGGGATTGGGTGGTCAGGGGAGGCTATAGTGGGAGTGGGCGAGGAATGGAGGCGTGTTTCGAAGCTGCGTTTGCATAACATGCACTTGGCTTTTGTTTCTATTGCGTGTTTATTTGGGGCGATGGGGTTTTGAGGTGCAATGTCTTGAGGTGGAAGCTGCTTTGGCAGAGCAAACCTTGTTTTTCTTAAGATTGTATGATATAAATCAGTAAAATAACTGATGCTAAATTTTAAAATTTATTTTTATTATGTTTATTTGGGGGGCTGTTATAGCGGATGCGGAGCTCAAGCCCCCAAGTCCCCCTTTATCAGATCAGAGTCCTGGGGCGTCTCCCCTCACGCTCCCCGCCCCCGTCTCCGCCTCCCCCTTTCGACTGCAGAGATTTCAGATTTCAGCAAGCCCCAGAAACGATCCGCAGGAGGAACTGAGCCATTTTCTGGCTTGCTTGTCGGAGACAAATCCACAGGGGGGTGGAGGGGAAGCTCGTGGAAGGCCCCAACTGGCGGGGGCGGGGGGTGCCCTGGGAGGCGGACCTGGGATTTACCTCGAAGAGTTCGCCCCGAGGTGCATGCGATAGGGGAATGGGGCGGGGGGTTGATTAAAAAATGTTCTTCCTCTTTTTAAAAAGGGGAGGGGGTAAGAACAGACTTTAAATTCTTTTGCAAACATTCATGCCTAAGGAAGGGCTGGAACAGGCAGCCCCGGCCGCCGGAACCGGTCGGACAGGTAGCGAGCTTGTTGACACCGTTATGTTGCAGAGCGCATGCTCACTCCTAAGTTTCCTGGTGCCTTTTCTATTTCACCTTATGAAACTTTTTCCCCGGCGTGGTCTCACCCGCGATTTAAGGCATAGGTGTCGCCGAGCCGGAAGGCTGGGAGTCGCTAAGCGAGCGGGGGAGAGGCCTGGGCCGCGTCGCGGCTGGGGGTGGAGAGAGAGGGCAGGCGAGGCGGGAAGGCGGGCTCCGGCCGCCGGGAGCCGGGTACCAAGCCGCCGCCGCCCCTAGCGGGGAGCAGCTGGGAGGAGGGGGCTGCAGTCGGGAGAGGGGACCCCACCATGCCCAAAGTCTTCCTGGTGAAGAGGAGGAGCCCGGGGGTCTCGGTCCGCAGCTGGGATGAGCTCCCGGATGAGAAAAGGGCAGACACCTACATCCCAGGTGAGCGCTGCGCTGGGGCCGGGCCTGGCGCTGGGCTCCCGGGTGGGGGAAGGGTGGCGGGTCTTCTCTGCTCCTCTCCCGGGGCTGGATTCCCCACCTCCTCCCCCCTTCCGAGGGGCACGGAGGGGTCTTCCGGGCGGAGGAGGGTGGGGAGTGAGAGGCTGGGAAGCCCGAGACGTTCGGCGCCCCCTTCCCCCTAGTGAGAGCCTCTAATTGCCCGGCGGCGGGACCGTTGGCTGCAGCGCGGGCTGAGGTGGCCCAGGAAGGGGTTGAAAGCCAGCTGGGGCTACCTCTGATCCCACGTTCTCACGAGGGTGCACAAAGGTCCACCAGCCCCTCTGGGGCTAGCTGGAGAGAGGTCAGACACGCCTACCCCGCCCGGAGAGGAAACTTGGCGCGCGGGTCCTCGGCCGCGCATGGCCCTCAGTTCCTCGTGGGCGCTGGGGCTGGCACTGAGGGAACATGCTGGGGAGCGGCCTCCAGCACCCCAAACTAGCTCGAGGGGCCGAGCAGGGGCCTACAAGCCCACCCCGCGACCTTGGCCACTTGGCGAGGTGCCCAGGTCCGGGGCGGGGAGGCGGCGGCACCGCCCGCAGGTCAAACTGCCGCGGGCGTCCGAGCCTGACGACGCGTGTGTGTGTCGGGGCGCGGCCTCTCTCTCCGCAGTGGGCCTGGGCCGCCTGCTCCACGACCCCCACGAGGACTGCCGCAGCGACGGCGGCAGCAGCATCGGCGGCAGCAGCAGCAGCAGCAGCGCGGGGGAGCCTGGAGGCGCCGAGAGCAGCTCGTCCCCGCACGCCCCGGAGCGCGAAACCCCCGAGCCCGGCGACGCCGAGAGCCCGGATGGACACCTGGCGGCGAAGCAGCGCCCGGTTGTCAGGTCGAAAATCAAGGTACGGTGTCGACTCTGCCCCTGCCGCCACCTGCACCACGCCCTGGCGTCAGGCTCCCGGGGCCCGCGCCCCTCCCTGCCGCGCCCGCCCGCCCGCGTACCCAGGCACCCGCCGCGCCGCTCCTGCACCTGCCCCTGGGCGGCGGCCAGGGCGCCTCGGCGCGTCTTCCCGCAGGCTGGGTAGCCGCCCGCGCTGCTGCGCCCGGCGGCCGGCTCTGAGAGTGGACTTGGTCCGCCTGAAGCCTGGTGCCTAGTGTGGCCTCTGGAACTGCCGAAAAGACTCAGACACAGGCACCTTCCTCCAGCAGCCCATTCTGCGCACAAGGCTTGAAGAATAACCAAGCTGTCGGGGTTCTTGGGATCAGAAAGGAGGGACCGAGGCTCTCGGAAATTCCACCCTCTGGGATGCAGTTCCTTGCGCCTTGTGATTCTGGGAGTTTCACACTCGTCCTTGTGTTCAGGACAGTGGCAGCAGCTTGACACATAGTAGGCCTCTCACAACAGCTGTTCCCAGTGCCTGTTAGACAGGAGGTCTGTGCTTGGCACATTCGATTTGTCATTTCTCTCACATCTTCTTGAATTAAATTGATGGGTAAGAGGGTTCAACTGCAGATTTCTTAACCGCCTCTACCCCAATGGATTGGAGTGTCTGTTCCTCTCTATGGTCGCGCTTCGGGGGATCCCCTTGAGTATTCTGGAATTGTAGGCAACATCTTATCCGGCCGCTCACCTGCGCTTTCCTGGGCAGAACTTCCCTGATGGCCTTACTCAAAGGTATCCGCTACCCTCCAAGATTAAGGAATCCTATTCCACTGACTCGGCTGGAGCTGGCGTGGGGAGTCGGGGGGGCAGGGGGGAGGGGTAAGAATCACATGACCCAGTTCCTAGGCTAGTGGGCCATAGTGCGACGCTGTGCGCGCTGAAGGCCCTCGGTATAAGTGGTAATTCCAGGGTGCTCCAGTTCGGACCCGCCACCCAGGCCGGATGCAGAGTATAGCGGGGAGGGAAAATCCTGGCGTTTGCCGAGGATTGAGAAAGCAGCGCGCATTTTCCTGGGAGAGGCCATCCCTCCCCTATGCACATTCCTGGTTCCCAGGGTTTGCCTCCGGGGTGGGCCCCGGCGCATTTGGTTATGAATTGAGGTTTGAGGCTTGATCTGGAATCCGAAGGAAAAGATCTCTTTAAAGGATGCCGCCGACACTGTGCGGGCTAGCTGCTTAGCGGTAAGTGTGAGGCTTAGGTTCAAAGTCAGCTGGCCTGAGGCTTTTCTGGGCCTGGTGGGGTTAAGTGGGAGGGAATTGTTTGCCTGAGGCTAGTAGCTTTTCCCTTCGGGAAATTCTACTGTGTCCCACTTGCATATTTATGCAAGGCTGGAAGGACAATTGCAACGTTGTTTTGGGAGTCTCTGTAGTCAATTTGCCCCTCTCTTCCCCAAATGCCTGGATTCCCCTGGAGAGAAAGTGGTAGATGAGAAAGATCCAGTCTCTAAACCAGCATTTTAGGTGATCTCTCTTTCCTGCCTGAGGGGAACAAGGCCATTGGAACGCTGGATTAAAGGAATAAGTGAACCAATTTTATTTCCAAGATCTTGCCTGGGGGTGGGGGTGGGGGTGGGGGTGGGAGCGGGGCGGGGTGGGGCACAGTTTGCTCCCAAACCGTTAACAAGGAGCCCTCTTTCCACAGTTAGCAGGGGAATTTTTATTTACTGAGGATGTTCAGGTTCCTTCTCCCTGCCTCTACCCAAAGAAAGGAGACATCTTGATGTTAACGTGCTTCGAACCTCCAGAACTATCAGCCTCAGTATTGGCAGTTTTCAAATGACTGACGAAATTGCCTGTGACTTAGCACGTTGTGTTAACTCCCAAGTTCTTTGCAAGGAATGTTGAACCCACAGAGTTTCTCTAAGAATTAGTTTTTTAACGGAAGAGGAGGAAAGCAACTCAAGAATGAGGCCCATACATAGTGCATTGTTTTAATGACTTAGTTTTAGTAAGTTGAAGACGCTGGGCAGTGGGCTCCCAGGAAGAGCAGGTTTGAGCAAGTGCCGGGCACAGACAGGCAGCACTCATCCCATCAGCATCATGGAGTGCCTGCCATATACAAGGCAGCTGGGAGCTAAAAATGCTCCTACTCTGGTGTTCCTTGCAGAATTGTCTGACAGTAGCAGTTAAGCATCTAAGCTCTGGCTTTTTCTCTTCTTAGTTGTGTGACCTCGAACAAGTTGTTCATCCCTCTGGGCCTCAGTTTTCTTATCTGTAAAATGGGGGTAATTACGGTACCTACCTCCTAGAGCTGTGAGGATGAATGAGTTAAGAGTGGAACATGGGCCAGGCGCGGTGGCTCACACCTGTAATCCTAGCTCTCTGGGAGGCCGAGGCTGGTGGATTGTTTGAGCTCAGGAGTTCGAGACCAGCCTGAGCAAGAGCGAGACCCCGTCTCTACTAAAATTAGAAAGAAATTAATTGGACAACTAAAAATATATAGAAGAAATTAGCCGGGCATGGTGGTGCATGCCTGTAGTCCCAGCTACTTGGGAGGCTGAGGCAGGAGGATCGCTTGAGCCCAGGAGTTTGAGGTTGCTGGGAGCTAGGATGATGCCACGGCACTCTAGCCCAGGCAACACAGTGAGACTCTGTCTCAAAAAAAAAAAAAGAGTGGAACATGGTATGTGCCCACTGACTGTAGATATTATTTGAGTTGGGGGGAGACACAATATTATTAACTGTTGCAGGAAAGTGAATGCTAAGCCAGAAGCACAAGGAAAAGTGTGATCAATCCTGAATGGGAAAGGTTTCTTGATGTGGGTTTGAAGGTAGTGGAGAAGGAAAAGGGGCAGGCCTGAGGGAGACATGGGTTGAGCCCCACAGCTGGAGCGTGGAAAGGACTCAGGTCTGGTGGCTGAAGGGCAGGAAACAGGGCCTAATAGGAGATTAGCTGACAGTGACATACAGCAAGTTTTAACATTAACATTTTTTTGCCTGCAGCAGGGATATGGGATTCGACAACCTGATTGTGTTAGTGGAGCTGGAAAGGAATCCCAGGTGCAGGTTAGGAAGCAGTGGCCTTTCCCAGCCTACCTGTCTTTTGACTATGTGCCTCAGGGCGGGCTGTGAAAGTGTTTCTTTACTACTGAGGATTCTGTAATTTACCAAACAGCTTGGGCTGGGGAGATGATGTACCTTCAGGAAAGGGTGTCAGGTCCCTTTGAGTCCTTTTCTGCTGTGACCCATTTGCAGGTCTCTAGCTGCGGGGTAGAGAAACTTAGGAAATCAAAGGCAGAGCAGTATGTCTCTGGGGAATTTGTTTTGTAGAATTCCCAACAGTCTGGATTTTACTGAATGCATCACCACAGTATTTGACATTCCTCAGTCCCCTAGATTTTCTCTGAATGGGTAGTTGGATCTACAGCTGAGCTGCTTTTCAAATTAAGTAAGACTAAAAATTAAGTTCCTCGGTTGCACTAGCCACATTTCAAGTGCTCAGTAGCCATGTGCGACTAGTGGCTACTGTATTAAACAGTACAGGATAGAATTTTGTTTTTTCTGTCACCGCAGGAAGTTCTATTGGACAACACAGCTCTATATGCTTGATCGGATTTATTTTATTTTGGTTAGAATATGTCACAATGGAGGTGTCTGTTCTATCAAGAGACACTTAATATTTGGTTATCTCTTTCTCTCTTTTTTTTTTTCATTTGGGGACGGAATCTTGCTCTGTTGTCTGGGACAGAGTGCAGTGGCATCTTATAGCTCACTGCAACCTAGAAACTCCTGGGCTCAAGTGATCCTCCTGCCTTGGCCTACCAAGTAGCTGGAACTACAGGCGTATGCCACCAAGCCTGGCTAATTTCTCTATTTTTTATAGAGGCAATGGTCTCACTTTTGCTCAAGCTGGTCTCATACTCCTGAACTCAACCTGTTCTCCCGCCTTGGCCTCCCAAAGTGCTAGGATTACAGGCGTGAGCCACAACGCTGGCCTGGTTATCTCTCTTTTTGTGATGTTGGCAGCTATTGATGCTCAGGGCCTAAATATTTTGGGTTACTGGTGTTCTAAAACAGCAATAAGCTGAGTATGGTGGCCCAGGCAGTAATCCCAACACTTTGGGAGGCGGAGGTGGGAGGATCACTTGAGGGCAAGAGTTTGAGACTAGCCTGGGCAATTTAGGGAGACCTCATTTCTACAAAAAAAAAATTTTAAAAACAGCGATATTTCATATTAGCTGATGTATTTCCGTAGAGAGATACTTCCCCTCATCTACTGTGTGGTTTCCCAGTGGGACGATTCATTTAGGAAAAGGAGAATAGTGTTTGATTCCCTTTATTTACCTTTATTTATAAATGAAAATAGTTGGTTGACCTGAATTCTCCAGCGATGGCCAATTAGTTATTTCTGAGTATTGCTGGGAATCTTGGATTTAAGTGGTTTTTAAAGACCTGTCTGTTTCATATTTGGAAGGGAAACATAAGCTCCACCCAAACTCCTTCCCTCTTGTCTTCTATCTCTGAAGACAGAACTGAATGCCCCTCTCCCTGCCCCCTTGTAACTTGCTGACCATTTTCCTGCCTGCACATTTGGCCAGCCAGACTTCTCTTTTCAACTCTAGATCCATCAGAGCCAGGTAATGTTTCCTGTTGAGCTTGTATTCCCCAGCACCCCAGTGCAGTAACACCTGACTCACAGGACATAAGTCAACATAGAACAAGAATATAAGGAGGGGAAGAAGTCAACAGTCCCTAGACACGAGCGACAGCATTTGGAGGAGATTGTAGGAAGCAAGAAGAAAAGGGAAATCTGGAAAAATGCTTGAAATGGATGCTTGATAAAGGTTAAATTAATTAAAAAGGGGAAAAAGAGAAATAAGAGAACAATACGTGTTAATTGTACCAGTTTTAAACTTGAATGTAGGCAAAGTGAATTTTTTATTTTTCTGAAGGGCTATATGGGTTTAACTGCAGACAGCAGAATCCGCTGTAGCTAGTTTAAGTAGAGAAAGGTACCGAATGGACTAAAGAAAGGCCAAGTTGAGCTCTTAGAAATGACTCTCAGAGCCACACTGCAGAACTGGGTCACCTAGGAAACTGTGGCTGTCTGCTCCTGCATTATGATGCTTCTGCTATTGCAGAGTGTAAGAGAACTGCCTCCTGCCTGCCTCTGTGCAACTATCTCAGGGTGGAATTCAAATCTCCCTATAGTGCTCAAACCTTAGCTGCAAGGGAGTCTGGGAAATGTAGTTTCTAACTCTCTAGCTTCTGCAGTACAAGAAGGCCCACCAAAAGGAGGTGGAATAGATACTGAGTGTCCATATAGGATCTACTATAGGAACCTTTAAAGCTTATGTGGCCCAATCTCCTTACTTTCAGGGTGGGAAAGGGAAGTGTAGATACAAGTTTTGCAGACAGTAGACTGAAACATTAAAAATCTCAGTGTGGGCAACTGTAAGTCATGTGGCCGTGGGTAGGTTAGATCTCTGAGCCTCAGTTTCTTCTTCTGGGTTATAAGGATAAATTTCCATTGTCATCTCTGCATTCAAGGAGGCTCTCCATCTTGCCATGCCGGGGAGTTGTAAAGCCTGAGGAAATGGTACATGGGACCAGGAGGGGAGTCTGAATCCCAAAGGGATTGAGGAAATATGCTTAGCATGTTTTGAGCATTCAAACATAGCCAACATGTCAGTGGCGATCTTGTCCAAATGGCCACCAGAAGGTAGCCCTGGACTCAGAGTATCCCCCCACAGGAAATGGGACCATTAGTTTCATGAACTTGTCTCGTGGAAGCATTTACAGAAAATAAAGAGTTGTTCTTTTTTGTTGTTTTTTCTTTAGAAGTTTGACAGATAAGTGATCTCAGCCAGCTTTGAAGTTAGTCAGCTGAAGTCTCTGCCTCCCCTGATGCTCCTGACGTTTTCAGCAGCCCCGATACAATGATTGGTTTGTTTTGCTGCAGAGGTCTGTTTTTTAGAGGAAGAATCTCAGGAGAATTTTGCATGTTTTTTAAAATGAAAGCTGAGACCCCGCAGAAAACAGGACAGTGAGCAGAAAGGCACCAAGCTGTGGGGTTGGAGAGTTGCTCATTCTCTCTTTCCCTTTCTTGCCCCAAATTAATTTCCAGACTGATGTTATTTCCCACCATCTAGGGTAGTTTCCCCACTTTGTTAATAAGCCTTTTGCAAGGTGTTAATTTTGGATTAAGGGTGAGACTATTAAGCTTTTTCACAAGGTAGCATGATGTTAAACCACCCTGGTGGCTCTGGAGCAGTACCTTATAACTAAATATGTTAATAATTTCTGTATCAAAACACATGAATATTGATATAATAAAATCTGTGCATATTTTTACATCGGCTCAGATCAGATTTCCCTGCCAAGGGAGATAGGCGAGAATGTTGGTTTTCCTGATCATGGTATCTCCCCTCCTCTCATGATAAGTATGAGAATGTTGATTTTCAGAGCTTTTGGGATCACAGAGTTGCAGATGAAGAATGGGGGCCTTGTGGCTCACTCTGAATCTTAGTTCCCTTTTTCTGCCATTAGAGAGAAAAATTCAGAAGCAAATTGAGAAAAAAGGGATTCTGATGAATTACCTTTTATTTAGGATCACAGAATTTTGGAGCTGGTCTAACTATAACAGGACTTATCAAGCACCAGGTCCTTTTTAAGTAGGTGTTCTTATTTAATTCCTTAATTTATTTCCAAGAGGCAAATATCAATATTATCCATAATTTACAGCTGATGAAATTAAGGCTCAGAGAAGTTAAGTAACTTGCCTACATCCCACAGTCTGTAAAGTGGTGGTACAGGAATGGAACTTAGGAAGTTGGAAAACAGACCCTGCTCTTAGCTTCTTGTACTGCTGAGGAGATCATCTGATACCATTTTATTGTTTACATGTGGGGAAATCGTGACCTAGGGGTGTTAAATGACATCCCACATCACACAACTAGCCAGGTCTCGGCTTTTCTTGTCTCTCTATTGCACTATCGTCTTGTAACTCACGTGACTTAGATGTAACTAAGTTTGGTCTACTATTTGTAGAGTGGAGGAACAAGGTAAAATTGGTTAATTCTTTTTTGAACTTTTAGGAGGCAAAGTGTTAGGTACAAGCCTGTGTAAACAGAATAAAGTTTTGTCCAGTGAGCAGACCCATGATCCAAGGAAGGAGAACCAGTCCTCTGGCCCATGGGACATCATTCCAGGAATCAGATATATCTTCTGTATCATGCAGCCCATCCTGGGAGAGAACACTTAGACATGTCACAGATCTGGTGTTCTGGAGAGATTCATGTGTTTATTACCATTCCAGTTAATTTATTCCTGCTTTACAAATAACCCCAAGTTTAGTAGCCAAAATAGTTTATTATTATACCTCCCACTTCTGTGGAATGATGGGGCTCTGCTGGGCAGTTCTTGCCTGGGGTCTCTCTTGATGACAGCTAGAGCTGGGGTCTTCTGGGGCTTGACTGGACTGGACATCCACGAGGGTTCACTCACATGGCTGGAAGTTGAGTAAGTCCCTATTGATGGACATACAGGTAGTTTCCAGCTTTTTGCTATTAGAGACCAAATTTCAAGGCACAAGACATGTAAAATACACTTTTGAGATATATTCATATTTAGCAATTTATCTTACAAATATCCCTTCCTTTCTGGAAAGTGAAATAGTCTGGCTTCATCAGTCATTTAATTAACCTTACGTCTTTCTTCAACAAGGCTCTCTTCAGACTTTGAATATAATTTGTTAATGTCTGGTGGCTGGATTGGTCATAAGTGTGGCAAGTGGGGCTTCAGGAAATAGAGGGTGCACCTTGGAGTGAATTCCCTAAATGAGCCACTTCTTGGTGACTTAATTTTCTATGCTGCGATATGGGGTTATGGGTGAAAGTGGAGAAATGAAAAAATTGCCTCTGCTCAGGGATACTGGAGAATTTCTGTTTTTACTCTTAAAAAAAAAAAAACAGGAAAGTTCCCCTGGGGATGAGGCACCTCAGTCTCCAACCCCATTCCCCATTCCCATTTTCTCCCCTGTTTTAAAAAGGTTTCTGTGTCTTGATCAGATGGTCTTCTGGCCCTGCACTCCCTTAAATTGTCAACTCGTTTTCCTTCCCTAGACCCTTCAAGATTTTATTCTTGTCAAACAAAATAATGCCAGTGATTTGAGATTTTCACTCTGGACTGTAATGGAAGGTATCCATATTACATGCAGAGACTTTTAAAAATAGGAATTTACCAAAACGTTTAAAGTAAACAAGAGTTTAGGTTTTAACTATGGCTGGTGAGTCCTTGGGCACATTCAAGAAGACTTCCAAAAGAAAGTTCTAGCTTTTACCTGGAATTAATTTTTAATTAGTTGGAATTACCAAGGTTGGTTATCTACGTTCTATTTCATTAGTCTCTCACTACCTCTTAGATGTCCTTTATCTCTGTAGACTTGGCCTTGAGAAGCTCAAAGTACTTAGAGGGCCATAGTTAGTCTCTTCACACCCTTTCCAGGGCCGCAATGACCAGGATGGGGACTGCTGGGCAAGGAGCTAGGAAAGGCTTGTGCACAGTGGGGTCTCCCTCAGGCTAAGGGCCAGGCCCTCCCCCTTTGGTGGGGGGTAGGGACAGTAACTGTTCTGGGAAGTGAGGCAGTTGGGGATCCAGGACAGCCTCCCATTGGGTCATCCAACTCAACCCCTGTGGTTGTCTTCCCTTGCCTTCCGTGGCTCCCTCCTGCCCTCTAACTATATTCCAGCTCCATTAGGGGACCCTGCCCTTCTCAGCCACCACTGCTCTTGTCATCAGCTGCTCTCCCAGGCTCAGGCCAGCCATGCTGAACTGCACACAGTTCCCATTTCCCACCATCCTCTCCTGGAGGGATTCTTTGCCACAGCCCCTCTCTTCCTCCTCATCTTTATCTGGCTGAGGAGCTCACTTCCTGTGGAAGCATCTTCCACGTCCAGGGTAGGTGCCCTCCCAGGTATCCATTACACCTGGGCCTCTTAGGTATCAATGGCCTCAGTGACTGCACTGCCTCCAGCTCTGTGCACAGGGCCGCTGCATGCAGATCAGGCACTTGTCAGTGTTCACTGAGGCAAATTAAGCTCCAAGCAAATGAGCATGAACTGCTGGTGGAGGACGCTGCCTGGGAAACCCTGTTCTGGGGTCTTGTGCCTCCCTTGAGTCTCTTTGCATCCTGCCACCTGCTCCCCACTGCCCATCAACACATGCTCACTGGGCGCTGGCCCTCAGCTAGGTATGGGGCATGGGGTAGGGAGGCGGGGACGTGAGCGAACACTTGCTGGTTGTCCTGAAGGCCTTGGGTTGAACTGTGTGTGTAACAAACCCCTAGAAGGAGACGGAATGAAGTATGAACTCCAGGAGGGCTAGCGTTCTAGCCCCACTTCTCAAGTGTGGTGTGTGGACCAGCCGCAGTGGCATCTCCTGGGTGCTGGTTAGAAATGCAGCACCACACACCCCATCAGACCTGGATCAGAACCTGCATTTTAACAAAACCCCAGGGGAGGCGTGGGCACGCTGGCGTCTGCAAGGCACTGGTCTAAGGGGGACAGCGAGCCCTTTGGTCATGGGCTGCGGTATTTGGAGAAGGCTGCAGCAGCGAGGGAGCAATTGAGCTGGGTCTTAGGGGAGGGCAGTGCCCAGGTTCGATGAAAGGAGGAGGGTATTTGAGTCTAGGAGAGTGTGGAGCCAGGAAAGGACCAATCTTGCTCGTGATGTTTGGGTGAAAGTAAATTTTTTAGGCTTTTTTATGAACAGAATTTTGGCAGAGCAATTGGATCTATCTTCTAAAGGATCTGAATTAGTAACCTTTGAATATCAGATCTGGTATTTTTCATCACGTAGATATAGATTCAGTTTTCTTTAGAGACAGCACTGGGCAGGGAGTCTGGACACTGGAGTTTGGTTATGGTTTTACTGATGATGAAGCTGTGGGATCTTGATCAGGTCGCTTTCCACAATGATAATTTTATGTGTTCATGATTTTGTGGGTCAGGAAGTGGGGAACGGCTCAGCTAGGCAGTCCTACACTGGGGTCACTCACTCAGTTGGTAGCAGCCCTGGGTTGGGCTAGAAGGTCGAGTGAGGCTTTATTCGTATCCGGCCACTCAGTGCTTCTCCATGTGGCCTCTGGCTCTCCACCCAGCTAGCTTGGCCTTCCACACAGCATGGTGGCCTCAGACTTCTTATAGGGCGTCTGGGTTTCTGCAAGGTCTCTTAAGACCTAGAGCTGACACATCGCTGCTCTCTATTGGTCCAAGTGTCGTAAGTACTCCCAGTTTCAAGGGGAGGGGAATCGTCTCCATCTCTGGGTAGATGAAACAGCCTGCAGGTACAGGGTGGAAGGAATGGATTATGGCTCTTTGGGGACTATCTATAACAGGCTCCGTGACGTCATCAAGACCCAGACTCCTTCCTTTCTGCTTCTCCATCCTCAGCACGTGCTTCCACCTCCTGGTCCAATTACTGTTGCTTATTTTTGAACGTGAGGTAGCTGGAATCCTATAGTGTGTACTCTTTTGGGTCTGGCTATAAGACCTCTTTTTTTAATCCCTGGCACCAGTGAATCAGTAAAAGGTTGACTTCTGCGAGGCCATGCCAGCCTTGAGGTCAGGGTGGGCAGAATGCTAGGGAGCGGCAGGGCACTGGTGGGCTGGGCCTGTGGACGCCTGACTCCTGGGGCAGGAGGATATGGGGACCATTCATTAAGTTGCTTGTCATTGGTTGCCCTGGAGGGTGTGCTCTAGCCAGCAGGAATGAGTAAAGAAGGGAGAGGGCACCGTTCTTTCCTCCCCAAGGAGATTTCTGTCCCATGGGCCAGGTAGTTACACGACCATGCCTGTAGTGGCTGTTGTAAGACAGTGTGACCAGCTAGAAATCAGAATTCTGTTCTAGGGAAGAAGGGGAGAATGAATACTGGGAGAAACTGCCAGCTGTTGTTTCACCTTCCCCAAAGCCAAAACCTGCTCGGAATTTTTAGGGGCAGAAGCCATAGACAGGCCAAACCTCGAGACACAGGGAGGTGGGTCTCCCTGGAGAGCCTACTGGGACGTGCCCACCTGCACGGGGACCCTCACGGCCTCTCTCTGTCCCAGTTCACCACAGGCACATGCGGCGACTCGGTGACCCACAGCTGCGACCTGTGCGGCAAGGGCTTCCGCCTGCAGCGCATGCTCAACCGTCACCTCAAGTGCCACAACCAGGTAAAGAGACACCTGTGCACCTTCTGCGGTAAGGGCTTCAACGACACCTTCGACCTGAAGAGACACGTCCGCACGCACACAGGTGAGCAGGGGGCGTGTGCTTTGCACTTGCTTTTGTTATTCTCTCCAAGACTTCCTGTTCCTTTCCCACCAAAGAACCAAGTGGGGAGTATAGAGAATGTCTTTCTGGAAAGATCACAGGATGGGGCATTTGCCCACTGCCCCCCCGAGTCTGGGTTCACCTCCTGACTTTGTCACCTGCTGGCTGTGTCACCTTGGGCAGGCAAGCCACCTCTCATAGCCTGTAAAATGGGTATAATGATATGAGTTCTAGTGAGGCTCAAAACAAATCACTGGCTGGAAGTGTTCTGAGAATTTCTATGCATGACACAGATACCGGGGCTGTCATAGTTCAGCCTCCTTGGTCCTGGCTGCTGGAATGGGGTTACTGTGGTCCCACTGTGAGTATTTTATGCCTCTCTCTGGGGAAGTCAGCCTATTTCAGAATAGAATCCTGTTCCTCCCGAGGGATGGGAAGAAGGAAATGCCCAGCTCCCTTACAGCTGACCTTAGCCTCCAGCGTGAGCCCGGCGGGCAATACCTCCTTTCCCTCGCACCTTCCTGTGTCTCCCGACGTGTGACATGTGGGCCCATTCCATAGAGTCCCAGGTCCCCTCTGGGCCTCCCTGCTTGAGCCCCGTAGTCCACACCTTTGCCAGAGTGACCCCTTGAGGAGATTCTAAGGATGCCACTTCCCTGCTAAGAAATGTCCAGCTCTGGGCAGGATGAAATCCAGAGTCCGCATCTCTCATCTGGATGGGCTGCATGCAGAGCTGCCACAGTCTGGGTCCCAGTTTCAAATCCCATCCTATCCCAGCCCAGCCTCTCACCCTGTCACAACGCACCTCAGATCACCCCAGCCCACCCCCACCCACGCAGCCCCATCCAGGCTGCCACCCTTCCCCCGACAGTCTCGTAGGATTTGCTGTCCGCAGTTCCATGATCCCTCTCGGAGTTTAGGGTTTCCCCTGGCGCTTTGGTGGGGCTGGGGGAGTGCTTGCTCCTCCCTCCGGATGGGGCTCCCAGCTACTCAGCCCCCACAGGGCCCTTCTTAGGTCCCCTGCATCCCATTCTCTTTGTAGTTCATATCACACCTGATTGCTCTCAGAGCACCAGCCGTGTGCTGCCTCCC